>JASTWL010000587.1:0-111961 GCA_035220575.1 Temnothorax rugatulus
AATGTTCAGATCCGCAATCCGAACGGCGCGCCTGCGAGCACGGCAGCCCGTTCTGCGCTCCCATGCCCGCTAAGTGGGGCGAGCGCGGCACCACCCCGCGCCGCGAGTGATAACACATGTCGCCGCGGGGCGGCTGTCTTTCGCGCGGTCACAATATCAACACAAGAGGCATATAAGGGCAAGCCTGCTCATAAGGAATCGAGCTCTCTCGCCATTTAACTCCCCGAGCATTACACATATCGGGTGTCAGGAAATAGCGATCGAGACCCACTTACACGAATCCAGCTCCAGCCTGGAGGAATCCCCTCACCGCTCCTTGGAGCGAAGAGCGAGGGTAGATTTGCGCCAGCTGTTGAACCCGGTAGAGTCCGCCTCTCCCACCCCACGAACAGGACGAGTTCGCTCGGTGGTGGTCGAGACCAAAGGCTACTCTACACGAGGCTCCAGCAACGGACGACGACGTCCCCGACCGAGGAGACGAGCCAGGAGGCCCTCCTAGATCAGCAGACTGACCCGGAAAGGAGAAGAGCGACGCGGAAGACCGACAAGCAGGCCCTGCCCTCCATTGTGATCCCGGAGTTACCCCTCGACCGGGCCCTTAAAACTCCGGGAAAAGAGGCCGATTTTAAATGCGACCTAAAGCCGAATCTACAATGTACCTGAAGTAGCAATAAAGCTCAAATTTTACCAGAGATTCATGCTGTACGCTTAAGACCTTCTTTCACTGCCAAATTTCCATGCCGTTCCGAAACATGGTCCTTCGAGCCGGATAGCCTATCCAGCGGTTACTGAATCCACTGTTCATAACAGCATTAAATTCGGAAGGTACGGAAAAGGAAGTTCCTCCAATCAGAAGTCAGCATGAATCCCGAAATAGAAAACGCCGTGCGACGTCAGCACGAGATATACGGACGAATGGCAAGAGCCTATGACAACCTGAAGAAATCAGGAGCGGCTAAAATCACCGCAGGAACAGTAACGGCACGCATGGCAGGCCTCGACCAGAACTGGGATCTTTTCAAGGAGAATCACGAAGATATGATGACTACTCACTGGAAGGCTCTCACCGAGGACGAATACACCAAGGAGGACTTTTACGCTACAGCGGAGGAGGTCTACCTGTCTCAAAAGGCAGCGTTTCTCGACCTACTGGCGAAATTTGAACGCCAATCTACCGACCAACTAGAGAAAGCCAAACCAGCTGAGAGTGCGATGCGCAAATCGTTGCCACGCATCCAGCTGCCACAATTCTCTGGTGCCTACGAGGACTGGCCCTCCTTCAGGGATCTTTTCCATTCTATGGTGGACAAAGACACCTCTCTGGAGGACGTCGAGAGGCTGCACTATCTCAAGACGAGCCTAAAGGGCGAAGCCAGCACCCTCGTGCGCAATCTACCGACCACGGCCGAGAGCTACTCTCGGGCCTGGACCATGCTCACTGAGCACTACGCCAACACGCGCCTGCTGGTGCGTGCCTGCTTCACTTCGTTCTCATCGCTGCCAAAAATGAAGAACGAAGCGGTAGGTGACCTACGAACAATCTTCCTAGGTATGCTTAACACCATGGGCTCTCTCGAAAGCATTGGACGACCAATCACAGACTGTAGTGATCTGTTCGTGCACCTTATCGTGGAGTTGCTCGACACCCGTTCCCGAAGGGAATGGGAAACAGCGGTCAGCGGAACTGCTGACCCGCCATCTTTCGACGCACTAAAAACATTTTTGGAGTGTCGAGGTGCGCACTTTGGAGGCGCTTCATCCTGAAAGGGGCGAGCCAACCCCCGGTACGAAAGGAGACTCACAGAGCACGCTGTCTCGCTCTGCACGGTCTCACGTAGCGGTCCAGAAGCCCAAGGATGCCGACAAATGTGCGCTCTGCCAAAAGGAACATTTCATCCTCTGCTGCGAGGAGTTCCGCCGCAAATCGCCTCTCCAGAAGAAGGAATTTGCGGAACAAACCAACCTATGCCTCAACTGCTACGGGAGGCATGCACTTGCCAAGTGCACTTCAAACCGAAACTGTGCTGCCTGCCAAGAGCGGCACCATAGTACAATGCACGACGCGTGCTCCGCAACCGCTACAAACGCCGTCGCAACTTCTGCCTCGCTCCACGTTCGTCAAGCCGACGGCCAAATGAGCAAGGTATTGTTGGCCACCGCCAAGGTCAACATAAGAAGCTCGCACGACGACCTTATTGCGGTGCGCGCGCTCGTGGATCCAGGCTCTGAGGTGTCTCTCGTGACAGAGGCCCTCACTCAGCGCTTGAATCTTCCTTGCTCCCCCCGCTGCCACCATCATCCTCGGTGCCCGTGGAGAGCGAGTGGAAACAGCCCGCAGAAGTATCCAGCTAACAATCAAGTCACGAATAACGAACGCCACCATCAATGTGTCGGCACTCGTGATCCCTCGGATAAATGCTTGCTCCACTCATGACGGGGCAGCGTTTCCAAAATGGCCCCATTTGGAAGGGCTCTCTCTCGCAGATTCGAATCCGCAAGCCACAGGAGCGGTCGAACTGCTACTAGGCGCAGGCGTATACGCCTCCATTGTCGAAGACGGGCTACGGAAGGGAGGCCCGGGGACTCCAATGGCGCAGAAAACGACGCTGGGCTGGCTCGTTTCCGGCTTGGCGGGCTGTGCCGAGCCGGACCCCGCCGTAACGTCTTCTCAAGGCCCCACGAACAAGAAGCTTCTTTTGGAGCAGAGGAAACCTGAGGATCCTCCACCGCCGCTGACGGAGGAAGAGCCAAAGCGCGAAGACCCGCCACCCCGCACACAAGTGCGCCACGGCGGGCGGGACATGACCCGACTCCTTCCAGTCAGGACGACTCCTCCACCCGACCTCTCAAGAACCAGAGACATAGCTCTGCGTATCTTGCACAGTGTCGAGCGACGGGGCAAGAAAATCCCTGGCCTGCACGAAAGGTACTTAGACTTCAAGACGAGCGTCGACGGCGGGCGGAACGCAAGTACTTTGCTCGCGGCCAAAACCGAGATTGCCCCCATCCAGCAAGTTTCACTTCCACGATTGGAACCGAAAGCAGCGATGCTATTGACAAAGCAAGCAGCACGCGCGCAAAAACCTCTAAGGCTGGAGGGTATCACAATCAACATGTGGACCGACTCGAAGGTCACTCTGGCATGGATTCGAGGACACCCGACAAGATGGACCACCTCCGTGGCCAACAGAGTCGCGGAAATCCAGCGGAAGCTTCCCGACGCCGTGTGGAATCACGTCTCAGGCCGAGACGGTCCCGCGGACTCCGCATCACGCGGACTATCCCCTTGCGAACTCACTGGCCACACTCTATGGTGGAAGGGGCCAGTATGGGTGAACGAGGAGATCCCGCGCCTCACCGAATCACAAGAAGACGTCGATGTCCCGGAACAGCGAGTTCGAACTCATGTGGCCGTTCGCGATGAGCCCACGGAGCCTGAAATGCTGTTCCGATTCTCCTCACTGAATCGACTACTCCGCGTCACTGCTTGGTCTCGAAGGTGGCCACGAGCGCTTCGCGCTCGCCCCACCAAGCACGATGCAACAACCTCCTTGACAGCGCAGGAACTGGAGAAGACACGATGGGACTGGATTCGAGTCATACAGGCCATCTGGCAGGCGGAAGAGTTAAGGATCCTCTCCCTGGAGGATGAGGATCCCCAGCGGAACAAGCTCCAACGCCTCAGTCCATTTCTGGACGATGACGGCGTCCTGAGGGTGGGCGGGCGACTCAAACACGCCGTTTGAGTCGTGATGAACGACACCCCGCTATTTTGCCAGAGGATTCAAGGCTCACGACCCTCATCATCGAGGCCTCTCACAGGAGAATGTTGCACGGGGGCGTGCAACTCACCCTGGCGACGATTCGCCAGAGGTACTGGATCCCACGAGGACGGGCACTCGTTCGACACTTCATACACCAGTGTGTTCCATGTGTGCGATGGCGGGCGGTGCCCCCGTTACCGTTAATGGGAAGCCTTCCATCTCCACGGGTCACGATGTCGAGGGCTTTCGCACACACTGGCGTGGACTACGCCGGCCCGATAATGCTGCGCACGACAAAGGGTCGAGGCCACAAGGCCTACAAGGGCTTCATCGCTATTTTCGTGTGCCTATGCACGACAGCAGTGCACTTGGAGGCGGTTTCCGACCTTGAAGCGTGTCTCAACTCTCGACCACTCCAAGCAATCAGCGACGACCCTGAGGATCTGACGGCACTACGTGAAGAGCATCAACTTAAAGCCAATTATTTCGTTCACCAAACGAGGCGGGCGGTATGTTCAGATCCGCAATCCGAACGGCGCGCCTGCGAGCACGGCAGCCCGTTCTGCGCTCCCATGCCCGCTAAGTGGGGCGAGCGCGGCACCACCCCGCGCCGCGAGTGATAACACATGTCGCCGCGGGGCGGCTGTCTTTCGCGCGGTCACAATATCAACACAAGAGGCATATAAGGGCAAGCCTGCTCATAAGGAATCGAGCTCTCTCGCCATTTAACTCCCCGAGCATTACACATATCGGGTGTCAGGAAATAGCGATCGAGACCCACTTACACGAATCCAGCTCCAGCCTGGAGGAATCCCCTCACCGCTCCTTGGAGCGAAGAGCGAGGGTAGATTTGCGCCAGCTGTTGAACCCGGTAGAGTCCGCCTCTCCCACCCCACGAACAGGACGAGTTCGCTCGGTGGTGGTCGAGACCAAAGGCTACTCTACACGAGGCTCCAGCAACGGACGACGACGTCCCCGACCGAGGAGACGAGCCAGGAGGCCCTCCTAGATCAGCAGACTGACCCGGAAAGGAGAAGAGCGACGCGGAAGACCGACAAGCAGGCCCTGCCCTCCATTGTGATCCCGGAGTTACCCCTCGACCGGGCCCTTAAAACTCCGGGAAAAGAGGCCGATTTTAAATGCGACCTAAAGCCGAATCTACAATGTACCTGAAGTAGCAATAAAGCTCAAATTTTACCAGAGATTCATGCTGTACGCTTAAGACCTTCTTTCACTGCCAAATTTCCATGCCGTTCCGAAACAATTATATATATATATATATAATATATACCATATACTTATTACAAAGTGTTCTCATAATACCTAATATATTTCTAATTCTCATTTATTTAACATTTCTGATATTGTCGTATTTTAGAGAGTGACTATAGAAACTATAGCAAGTAAAAAAGTTGTTATTCTATTTTTCTTCTAATTTTGTCCAATACAGAACTGCCTAATTGTGTAGTTTTGTAATAAAATTATTTAAAAATTATTTGACGAAAAATTGTCACATTAATACTTGCATGATTGCATCTGGTCCTGCAATCTATGATAAAATTAAGTTTTTTCTTATGCTTCTCTAATCTATATTAGACAGTACCTAATGTATAAGATCAAAATTTTAAACTATATACTTATTTCAATGAAAATTATATTGAGTCATAAAAAATAAATTAGAGAAGCATAAGAAAGAACTTGATTTCATCATAGACTGCAGGAACAGATGCAATCATGCAAGTAATGTGACAATTTTTCGTCAATAATTTTTAAACATAATTTTATTACAAAACTACGCAATTAGGCAGTTCTGTGTTGGACAAAATTGGAAGAAAAATAAAATAACGTATTTATTACTTGCTATAATTTCTATAGTCACTCTCTAAAATACGACAATATCAGAAATGTTAAATAAATGAGAATTAGAAACATATTATTATAAGAGCACTTTGCAATAAGTATGTATATATATAATTATGACATATGTGATATAACTTACATATAATATTACAGAAATAAAATTTATTGTGAAATATTTTCGTATAATGTGAAATAAAGTTTATAACATTTAAAAAAAGAACAAAAAAACGGAGTGTAATCAACATTATTATCCATCTAATTCTTAAATACATCAGGATCTCAATATTTGCTGCAAAATTTTAACAACAAAAACTACGTGTGCACCGCTGATATAAAATCATTTGATAAATCATTCTAGTTTATTGTGGATTTTCTAAATACATCAGCAAAACACAAAATTCATCTAGGTTTTCATTTATTTCTTGCATACTAATTAATGTATGTTGAGATACTGCACCTCTCTATGGCCACCTTCTAATGCATAGCACACAGTCTTATCCAATATAATACCGATTTATTGGTACTATTTAATATCTCATTGATGTTTACTACTTTTCTATTATTAAATTTTGTAGTTTTGGAATTTTTATTTATAACTATATAATTCACCTATAATATATAAAATAGATATTATTTTCAAGTTACATCATATTTTAATCACAGAGAATATGACAGATATATTTATAGCATTTACTTTAATCTTACCATTGATAATAATGCCAAGCAGTTTAGTGTTGAAAATTTATAATTACTTTTATTGTATGTATAATTGTACTTGAATGAATCATTTGTCTTAGATACATGAGTTTCTTGAGTATTCTCAAAGATTCCTTAGGAAGTATGATATGATATAAAACATTTTGATGAATCATTCAAGTTTATTGTGGATTTTCTAAATATATTAGCAAAACACAAAATTCATCTATGTTTTCATTTATTTCCTGCATACTAATTATAATGTATGTCAAGAGTTACTGCATCTCTTGTACCTCTAATAATTTTTTTCCTTGTAATATAAATGAATGATGTAAAACATCATTCATTTTACTTGTATGGAAATAAATAGGCAAGCAACAAGAAAACGAAAAAAATTAAGAGGAACTATATAGGAGATGGTTTTTAATGCATTCAATGCACAAATCTGGATGGATGTCGTTCTACAAATTTTTAATGCAAATCAAAGACCTATTAAAGGATTCAAACCCATGTTAATTGCCAGTATCAAATCTACACATGTGTCACAAGATTTTGGGACGTATATAGAAAAAGCAGTGACCGAAGCTACTAAATTTGCATCCATACATTTAAAAAAAATTGAGCTTACTAATAAGAATGGATAAGCAATTATACTTGTTACCAATTATTATATTATTAGCACAAGAAATACATATAATTGTAATAAATTCATATTTTTATCTCTATCTCTATATAAATGAATGTATGTATGTTTGTCCGCTATGCAAAAATCTACAGTTTTCAAATTAGAACAACCAAATTTGGTATACTATCTCATGATACTCTAAGTTAGACCGTAGACGTTTTTTGAGAACCGCATCATCACCGATTTTTTGAGATATCGGTTCCAAAATTTTCCTAATGTCTGTCTGTCTGTCTGTCTGTCTGACTGACTGCGAACTACTCATTTATTAATGGACCGATTTACTGGAAACCGGTGCCAAAATTTGTCTAACTTTTCGGGAATGATGCACTAATATATAACATTCTTACGGGTGGTGTGTATCCCAGGTAGCACCTATACGTTTCAAAAACGTTTTACAAATGTTTCTTCGAAACGTTTCATAACGGTTAAAATGACCACTCGAAAAACGAAGTAAACGTTTACTTTCGGGTTCGGAGAATCTATAATAGATTCTCAAATGTAAAATTTGACCAGAGATAGTACATAAAGTCTTACGACACAAATTTGTCACTCGCAGTTCTATACATCATTGCAAGCTATAATAAATATTGATTTTGGAACAATAAATCAATATTTATTATCCATTTATTTATTTATTTTTTATGTGGCAATGATGTATAGAACTGCTAGTGATAAATTTTTGTCGTAAGACTTTATATGTACTATCTTCTCAAATTTTACATTTGAGAATCTATTATATACATTCTCCGAGCCCGAAAATAAACGTTTACTTTAACGTTTTCGAGTGGACATTTTAACCGTTATGAAACGTATAGGTACTACCTGGGATGTTTGAACGTTATTTTTAAAACTAATCAACCAAATCTTAAAGTATTATATATGAAATAGGGATAGAAAAACTGAGGAATATAATAAAATTCAAAAATTGATAATAATAAAGGGGTTACCAATTTCTGTCTTAAAAAATCTACGTGATTGCTCTAATTTCCGTCAATTTTGAGATATCGAGCTAATTTTTTTTATAGATGGAGTATCATTAAAGGTAGGTATTAATGTATAAGTTATTTGATGAATTGAGTATCATTTAAGGAAGGTTGTTATTGAATTCGGTGAGGATCATGGGCGATGTAATTAAGTTATTGACAACATGTATTTATGAATTATATATTACATACAATACACTTGGTACAAAAAGACGTCCGGGCAAAGCCCCGGGTAACCAGCTATTAGTATAAGTTCCACACGTAATATTTAACATTTCGGCCTCTTCCGCGACCTCTTCCCCGGCCTCTCTGAATTGCTGGAGGTGGCAATGAGGGTGGCGGTGGTGGCGGCGGCAATGAGGGTGGCGGCGGTGGCAGCGGCAATGAGGGTGGCGGTGGTGGCGGCGGCTGTTGTAGCCGTCGCTCGCGGCGGCGTTGCCGATACCGCCTTCTTCGCTCCGACTGAGGTTGCTGTAAAAAATATACAAAAATAATTTGAATTATTATTTTATTATTTTAATTTTGATTATATTAGTTATATTAGTACATGAAATGTTTCTACAAATTACTTACAGCTTGTTGTGCGCTATTAGGCATTACAATAATGCATCTGGGCGGTGGACCGTACACCGGTGGGCCGTGCACCGGTGGGCCGTACACCGGTAGGCCATGCGCAGGTAGGCCATTCGGAAGGAGGCCGTGCATCGGTAGGCCGTGCTGGCCGTGCGGCACGGCAATCTGCATGTGCTCCTGTGGCACGTGCTCAACCGGCACGTGCTCAACCGGCACGGGTAACGGTATTGCTGCAAAAAAATGTTTCATTATATGTTACATAAATATATGAAATACATACAAAATATTATATGTGTATACTTATATAAATATAAGTATACGTATATTGTAAACATGACAGGTTGAGGTTAACAACTTGTTTATGAGAAATTCTAAATGTCACATGTAAATAATGCTTCATTACATTTTATAAATTACATGTAATAAATATGTATTTAGTATGTACATATGTACATGTACATATATAACAATACATAATACATATACAAAAATAAAAGAAATGATTACTTACCATGCTCTCGGTTCGCCATTATTCACCAAACATAAAGGTAGTATCGCTCGACCAATCAAGTACTTTTATGTCGTCATTGGTTTGTTGACTTATATATATATCTCGAGTATATTGTTTTTACTGCAGTCTGTTAGAGAACAGTACAGCGTACGGAGTGTTTTATTCTTAGTGCTTAGTTTCTGTTATTATTGACTGTTGTTTGGAGTGTAATATTATTAGTATTATTTATAGACATATGAGAAATTACATATAATACTCTCATTATGTCTAAATATACTGGTAATAAGACAATTCGGTCGGCAAAACGTATCTCTATGAAAAAGAGACTGCGTTTGGCACGACAAAATGTGAAGAATTCTTTCATCAATGAAGAAAGAAATATCGAGGAAATATCGGAAGTTCCAGGTACATGTAATCAATTATATGCATGCGTGGATGAGAGAAATGTTGATGATGACACTTCGACATCGCAAACATTATCTGCTTCTCAATCTGTCGATTCATGCGCGACACAAAAATTGCAATTAGTACAAAATATTTTCGATGATGATGATTCTATGGGATCTCTATCAGACGTTCGTGAATATTGTATCACGAATGTGACGGAATGTCAAATTAACGAAATTAGAATGCAAAGCAGTATGGATGATATCGAAGATGTCGAAGACGTTGAAAACGTCCAAGATATCGAAGATGTCGAAGACGTTGAAAACGTCCAAGATATCGCACATGTCGAAGACGTTGAAAACGTTCAAGATATCGCAGATGTCGAAGACGTCAACGACGTCGAAGACGTTAAAGATATCGAAGACGTTGAAGATGTCGAAAATGTTGAAGATATAGAAAATTATGATTTGCATGTTGAACATGGGAACATTGACGCTGGACGTTTATGTTCTGCACAAATTAGTGGACGATGCTTCGTCGATTTCGGACATATTTTTGCTGAATTGCAGAGACTGTCCGCTCACTGGATCAACGAATGTCGTTTCACTGATCTTGTCATAACTAAAATGAAGCGTTTCGGTCTGAAAATCAAATTTTTTGTAGAATGTCAAATGTGTCACTTCAAAAATAGCTTTTGGAGTGAACCGACAGACGACAGAAAATTTGATGTCAATAGAGGTATCGTAGCCGGTACTATATTGACAAGGACTGGTCACAAGCAGCTCGAAGAACTTCTTGCTGCTGTGGATGTTCCATGCATGAGTAATAAAACGTACATAAATTTTCATAATGAAATGTCGGAAGCCTTTGCCGCCGCTGCGGAAGAAGAAATGCGCATGGCTGGAGAAGAGGAAAGACGTTTAGCTATTGAAAGAGGAGATGTTATTGATGGTATTCCATGTATACCCGTAATAACAGACGGCTCGTGGATGAAGAGATCCTACCACAGCGGTAGTTATGATTCTCCATCTGGAGCAGCTATTATTACGGGACAATATTCGCAAAAAGTTTTATTTGTCGGCGTTAGAAATAAATATTGCTGTATTTGCGCAAGAGCAGCAAAACTTTCTGTAAAACCGAAAGAACATAAATGTTTTAAAAATTGGGGAAATAATCAAAGCTCAACAAGTATGGAAAGCGATATAATCCTCGAAGGCTTCCGGCTTAGCTTAGAAATGCATGGATTAATTTATAATAGATATATCGGTGACGGAGATAGTAATGTAGCCAAAAAATTGAGAGATTTTCCACCGTATCCGAATATTGTTGTGGAGAAGATTGAATGCACGAATCATCTTCTCCGCAATCTGTGTAATAAAATACGCGAAGCGGGTAGTAGTGGTGGTAGAAATATCGCAAAATTAAAAAAAGTCGTTACGAACAGCGTGATGAAAATTCGTAACGCTGTAGTAAAGGCTGTAACGTTTCGCCGCAATAGTAAAGCATCCTGGAAGCAAAAAGTCGCAGATTTAATAAAAGATTTACAAAATATACTGAGCCATGTATTTGGTGAGCATAAAGATTGCGCTTCCCTTCAATATTTTTGTACTGGCGAACGAAAAGAAGGTGAAGTAAATTTTGTGCCTCAATTGCAGAAGGCAGGGTTATTTTTAAAACTTGAAATTGCAATGAAACGCATTATAGAAAATGCTAGTAGTTTATTATATCAATTTACTAGTAATTCCGTGGAAAGTTGCAATGGAATTATTAGTAAATTTATTGGCGGTAAACGTATACATTTTGCGAGGAGAGGCTCTTATCAAACGCGCGTAAAAGCTTCTGTAGTACAATTTAATAGTAAGAAAGCATTGAGTTCTACTTGTCGTATAATGAGTAAAGAACCACCTGCATGTACAAATATTGTAGAAAATCGAAATATTAAAAAAATTGAGACTTATCAAGAACGCACACACGCGGCAAAAGAATTAGGTCTCTCTGTTCGTACATCAAAATATTTTGCTAAATCATTTACGTCCGATAAAGATTACGGACCAAATGCGGAACGACCAGATATAGAAGGTCATATGTACGAACAGTTGAAATCTAATCATTATCAAATGCTAAAAGATCAGCAATGCAATAATGTTGTATTGGAATGTGCTACACGGGGTCAGCATGAAAACCCGATGTGGCACAACGTACGGCGAAATCTTCTCACTGCTTCAAACTTTGGAAAAGTTTGTAGTAGAAGAGAAACAACTTCGTGTCAAAATCTTGTTAAAGCAATTCTGTACCCTCCTCAATTGACAAATGTGGCTGTTGAGTGGGGTAAAGAAAAAGAAATAGTGGCACGAGAGCAATTGCAGGTGGAGTTGGGAATAAAAATTAATGATTGTGGAATATTTATTGATGATAATATCCCATATCTTGCCGCAACGCCTGACGGCATTGTCGGAGACGATACTATCGTTGAGATAAAATGTCCTTATGCGGCGCGGCAGGTATCTCCCACCGATGCAATGCTGAATAAGATTGCTTCTACTCATAGAATATTTGATAAAATGGATAATACTCGAATGAATGAAAGACACGCGTACTACTTCCAAGTGCAGGGACAACTCCACATAACGCAAAGAAAGTATTGCATTTTTGCTGTGTGGACACCCTTTGGATTGAAGTACACGATTGTCGAGCGTGATGACAGATTTTGGGAAACAAAAATGTTATCGCTGCTTAAACGATTCTACGAGGACTGCTTGGTTCCTGAAATAATAGATAGTAGAAGCAGCACGAAAAATGCCTATTCGGGAACCGCAGTATGTCATCGAAGCACAAGAAGCGGCTAGGAAAAAAAATATAAAAGTAGAAAGTAGTATTGAAGCTAGCAAACAATTATTGTCAAACACTACTACCACTGTTGCTGTTCCAGAGCAAGATGACGATTGTATCATAATTGATTACTCTAATGAAAAACGAGATCTAACTGAGGATGACATAAAAAGACATAAAAAAATGTTAGATGATGTCATACCTTCTTTCTTATTAGTAAAGAATAACGTTTTGCCCATAAATAGTAAATTAAATGATGAATCGTTAGATCTGTTTTTACGCATTGTAAGAGAGACTTCTTGCTTTGAAACACAAAGTGTGTTATACTTAGAATACCCTCACATAATTGAAGCTAGTCATAGCAATAAAAGCTTACAAATTATTGGCGGAAATTGCACAGATCATTGGCGATGCATTTATTTTGACGGCACCAAACTTCACGTGTATGACAGCCTACCTGGTACTACGTACGATAAATTGGCTGCTAAAGAAAAAGAATATATTCGCCTTCGTTATCCCAAGATAAGCAAATATGATATAATTTTCGAAGAAGTGCAAACACAACCGGATTGCACTTCTTGTGGAATTTATGCTGCAGCTTTCGCTACAACAATAGCCTTAAAAGGAAATCCTTGTAATGAAAAATATTCCAGTGACGTAAAATGCATGAGACGTCATTTAATTAAAATTCTAGAAAGCAACAAATTATTGCCTTTCCCGAATTAATATTTTTCATTATTTAACCCATCTTTGTAAGCTTTTATTGCTAAATATTGCTTAATAATTGTTAAATTAATAATTGCTAAATATTACTAAATAATTGTCATTGTATAGAACATATAGTAACATGTAATTGTTACTGTATCTCGCATGCAAATAAAAATTTCGGAGAGACGATAAAAGAATATTGGATGCGTTCTCACGGGAATGGGCGTTGGAGGGGCCCATTCTATATTTCATATATGTAATATTTATTATGACAATTATTTTATGTTTTACTTTTGTTTTGAAAATAGTGCATTGCAAATCAGATCGCAATTTGAACTGAGGTGATTGCGTCGCAAAGTGTTAATATCAGATAGGTTTTTTTTGGTTTTGCAATGTACTATTTTCAAAAATACATAGCAACAGGTAGATGATAAAACAAATTACAAAATACAAAACCAAAGTTGCATGTAAAATAACAAGAAATATTTTATAAAGTATACTTCCCATAACATGGTTGAGGTCACTTTGCGACGCAATCATTTAACTTAGTTTAAATTGCGATCCACTCGAATTATTAATTCGTGTTGTTTATTTATATAATTTTATTGTTTTTCTTTCAGATTAATAAATTAATAATTTATTTTATTGTTATTATAATTAGTCTATGCACGCAGCATAGAGTTGCTTATTGTTGCAGGTGGAGTCACCATATTTAAAAGGCGGAACACTTTAAATGGAGAGGCGTGGATACCACTCGCCATTATGTTACAGCAGGTAACGTATGCACAGTGGGGGTTTTAGTGAGTAAGAATCTCACACTACCCCGGACAACGGAGGTGTCTTTTGTAGGTTTTCCCCACTTGAAAAGAAATTGCTTATTATAAGTACTTACTATACATTTGTTTATTGTAAGTATCAATAATTTGAAAGCATAAATAAATTGAGCTACTGCATCTGTTGCACCTCTAATAATTTTTTTATTTTTTTTTGTTGCCTATTTATTTCCATACAAATTATGAATGATGTATTACATCATATTTCGGAACACAGCTACGGCATGTATTACAATATATTCTACAAAATGTTAAAAATAGTCATTGGTAAGAAGGAAAATAAATTATCATTTGACGAGGTATTCAACGTACGTTGAATGTACGGACGTAAGGTACGTATTTCATGTTGGTTTTTCAAGATAAAAAGGGCTTTTGAATGACAGTCCTTTAAAATGTTGTTTTTTTAAATAGCTGTACATAATTTTGCCCACAAAATTGTACTTTTAAGTACGACATTCCTTAAATAGAATGTTTCCCTTGGCAAAATCGAACAACTTTTCCTATTGTAAATTGTGTAAAAAATGTGGAACAAAGATATATATTATTATTTCATTAAATACATATATGTATATATGTGTATGTAATCCGTGGTTTATAAATTAAGGTTTATATCTGTTTTTTTTTTATAACATTATTTATGTCTGTTTTGATTTTATTATAACATATTTCTTTTGTTAATTTCAAAAATTGGCTGTAGTTGTTGTAATAGTTTAGATTATTTCGGAAATATATTTGCTATAAATATGTTATCATTTTCAGTATTACATTAAGTAAAACATGTGCACTTTTTTCCTATTTAACACTAGAAATACCAAAAGCTATGTTCGACCGTTTCTATTTTTTAATATCCTGTTTTTTATTATAAAAGTAGAAAATTTATATTGTATATATTCGGTCTTTAACATGATTAATGTAACATTACTTTTAAAAATTTAAACGGTAGAAAATTATTTGGTATTTCTAGTGTAAAGGTTACTTTAGACAATGTATAATTCACGACAGAAGAATTATATAATTCTATTTGTTATGTTTTGAAGATATATAATTAATGTATGTATGTATACATATGTCTGTATATACTATATGTATATATATTTTTTACATGTACCTCTAATTTTTTGAATGATTTTTTATATATGCAATTTTGTCACAAACTTTCGTGTTTTAAAAATCGTGTAAAGTGACCTTAAAACTAATACTCTTTTAATATCTTTTCTTTTTCTATGTTCTGTCCTGTATATTCTTGTCTATCCTTTTATATCTATTTTATGTCTATCCTTTATACCTATTCTGTCTCTCTCTTTCTCTCTCTCTCTCTCTCTCTCTCTCTCTCTCTCTCTCTCTCTCTCTCTTTGTTCTATCTGCATTCGTAGGAAATGTAAACAATTGTTTTCTTTAATATTAAAGAAAATAATTTTTACATTTCCTCTTGACGGAAGAGACCACCACCTTCTCGCGGTTTTCGTTGAGCAACAATATGTACGCGTTGTCCATGCATTTATTTGAGAACAAATAGATTACAATAAATTTATCATATTGTTACACAAATAATTTATTCCTTTTTTAAATTTTATATTACATGTATTTGCTATTAGCGAAGTAATTATATTATCAAAACAATCTTTTTAAAACAAACAGTATATAATTTAATGTTTTATTTCACTTTTCTTGTGTTAACAATAATTTATTTTCTAAATAATAACAATATTTTTTTAGAAGAAAGCGTACATATTGGCCAAGAGTTGATTTATATTATTTACGCTTTTTCTGTTTTTTATTTCTTTACTTAATTTATATAGTTTATTTTCAAAATAAAGATAATATAATTTCATTAGACATCATTTATGTAATTAATCAATTTTACTAACATTTTTTGTTATTATTATTATTAGTTTCATTACTTTTAAATAATTAAGAGACACACGATAGTGTTTCGCGTCTAGTGTGGGAAGGGATATTTTATTGTCATCTGCAATGTCATAATATATATTTTATTCATAAATCAACATCAGAAGGGATACGCGAGACATAATAAACGAGCCAAGTCAGCCGACGCGCTAACGCATACGACTTTCGATGAACCGGCTTCTACCCGCCCGAAACTGGCCGAGCCGCGCCGAGTCGCCGCGGAGCGCCCAGCGCACACGTACACGGCTCCTCCATCAGCTGTGTGCGTGTCTCCACCAGGCGCGCAGGCAGCGGGCAAAACAGCAATTGGCATCTCTGAACACAGCCTTTGTCAGTATGTTACCACGGAAATTCCCCATAAGCTGGTCTTACTAGTGAGAATCATTTCTCCCAAATTTTAGCCAAATTAATTAATGAATCTCATTAAAATTAGGCTCGTTTTAATCAGTAAGACCAGCCGCAACCCGCTACAGAGCCGGATTTTTCATTTTGGCTCTTAAAAATTTATAATAAATAAAATACGGACTCGCAGCTAACCCAACCTGACCCGTTGCTAGCTGCGCATTTCCCCACATTTATTAAAAATTTTATTTCGATCCTTTTTCCAAAATCCGGCTCTGTAGCGGGTTGCGGCTGATCTTACTGATTAAAACGAGCCTAGTTTTAATAAGATTCATTAATTAATTTGGCTAAACTTTGGGAAAAACAAATCCGTAATTCCCGGCCGGCCGACAGAGGTCTCCACTCTTACTCCTGTCGACCCTTAATCGGAGACTGTGATAGGGATGGGCATCGGCAAAAAAAAGCATCGGCTTTCGATTAATCGATTATCAAAAATATCGTTTTGTATAATCGATGTATTTTAAAAAAGAATCGAAAATAATCGATTAATTTTGTTTTTTTATAAACTATTTTATCAAGTGTTAAGGCCATCGCACACAAAATTACATAGGCTGCACAAGCATAGCATAAAACCGCTGGTCCAATGAGCATCTTATGTAAATCAATATGGCGATTTTATGCTGGATGCTCATTGGTTTAGCGGTCTTATGCTACGCTTATGTTAAGCTATGCATTTTGTGTACGATGGCCTTAAGGCCATTGCACACAAAATTGCATAGCATAGCATAAGCATAGCATAAGACTGCTAAACCAATGAGCATCCAGCATAAAGTCGCCATATTGATTTCAAATTTCCCCAGAAGAAAAGTTAGTTATTTTTTAGAAAAGGAATATCTTTTATATAGAGATATAATATGTACGTATATTAAAAGTATACTAAAAATATAAATATTTTATATACAAAGAGGTAATTCAAGCATTATCGAAAATTAATAATAAGAGGGTATTATATATATATAATTAGTAATACAATTTATTTCCTTATATATAAAACATAGAAGATAAGACAAAATATACATTACAGTATTGCACTGCGTAGAACATAGAAAATAAGGAAAAATTAATTCCAATATTGCACTGCAATAAACATAGAAAATAAATAGCGTAGTAAATTCCAATATTGCACTGCAAAGAATCTAGAAAAAATAAAGCAAAATAAATTACAATATCACATTGCAAAGTACTTAGAAAATATGTATAAGGCAAAATAAATTACAATATTGCATTGCAAAGAACTTAGAAAATATAAGGCAAAATAAATTACAATAAAGAAATAGACTACCCATATTTGGAGACACAAGTGAACGCAAAAAACAAAATATTAACTTTTATTTACGTAAGCTTCCAATATTCGCAATCTAAAGATTGAAGAAAAAGTAAAATATTTAGTCTAGTTGGGCTTAGCCGATTTCTTATATCAGTCTTAATAAGACCAGCTTTAGAGAACATGCGCTCGGAAGGAACTGACGTTGCAACCACTGCCAAATATTGTTTTGCTATTTTAAACAGTGTAGGATACGCATTTTTTAAGATTTGCCAATGCTTTAATGGATCGTCATGTCTTGAAATTACAGACTGATTTAAGTATTGTCGTAATTCAACATTTATTCCACCAGGCTCGTCACGAGGTGTATTAGATGATGCTACTAAATTATCGTGCAAATTCCATATGTTTTCTTTATTTTCAACATCAAATGATGTTGTTGACGTATTATTAACATGATTTGTATTATCATCTGCAATTCTTTGCATTAAAGTGTTAATGTAACTAATTGCTGACGAGACATGCATGGGTCGTTGAAAATGTATTTTTTTAAATCTTGGATCTAATATTGTAGAAACCGCTAATATTTGGCGGCGTTCAATATCGCAAAATCTTCGTTCAATTTCGAGCAAAATGTTCTGTTTTAAGCTTACACCGTTATTAGTTATAGGAATGTAATCGTTAATTGTTTTCGTCATACACCGTATTATAGGGATCATAATACTACATGTCGGATATAAGTCACCACCTATTTCTTTTGTTACTAATTCAACTGGCTGCAAGATTTTTACAATATCTTGCAATATATCAAATTCCTCGTGAGTTATCATTTCAGGAGATGTGGGACATTTTAATATTACTGGATAAATATACACTCTTAATTGTAAAAACCGTTCTATCATGTAGAATGTTGAGTTCCAACGAGTTGGAACATCTTGCTTAAACTTTAAAATCGTACCGTCTGTTTTTCCGTCACGCTTTTGTAAACGTACTAATTCATCGGTGGCTACTACACTTCTTCTAACTAAAGTAACAATACTTTTTACTTTCTTTATAATATCTTCGATAGGATATGACATTTTTAGACTATCAGGAACTACATGTGCTAGAATATGTGCCATGCACGGAATATGTTTTCCAGCACCAAAGATGTCGGTTATCGCGTTAACCATGTTGGAAGCACTATCAGTAACAACGGCTGTGATATCAGATTGATTAATTTTAAAATTTTGAAGCACAGAAAGTAATTCATCTTTAATATATTCCGAAGTATGATTTTGTTCTAGAGGGATTACTCCTATGATACCTTTCGTGAGTGTTACTTCTGTTTTTAAATAATGTATCGTTACACCCAAGTAACTCTTATTAGAAATGTCCGTCCAAATATCGCATGTCAATGTAAATGAAGAAGCTTGCTGTATGTTGTAAATAAACTTCTGTTTTAAGACTTCATACTTGGCATCCAGTAATCTTGTGATGGTTTTCCTGCTCGGTATATTATATAAAGGAGCGACTATCTTCATAAAATGTTTAAATCCTTCGTTTTCCACCGTTAATAGAGGAAGATTGTCTTTGGCAATGAAATATGCAATTGCGTTAGTTATGTTGCACGCTATCGTACCTCCATCTATAAAAATAGAACGCAGAATAGTTATTAGAAAGGAATCATTGAATTGACACAATTGTATTATTCTATAATTTAATTGTGGAAATAATTTATCTCTAGGAAAGGAATAAAGAATAATAGGAATCTACATAAATTAAGATATGAAGAAAATGAAAATCTTAGAAGAATGGAGGAAAAGATAATGGAGAAGATAAATTAATTAATTAATAATTTACCTTTAAAAGAATTAACGCGTTCGAAAACATCTTTAATTCGTGCAGGATACTTCTCTTGGCATACCCTCTCTCTCTACAAAGAGAATTAAATTTTAAAACAAAATAAGAAGTATATGTAAACTACATGTTACATATTTAAAAATTATAATATGTTACCTTGCGTTTAATCGTGCTAGAAGAAATAGATGAGACAGATGAGGCAGATGATAAACTAGGGCCAATGTTTCCATCTTCATCTTCTTCATAAATTATTTCATTTTTTCTCATATCCTTTGCTTTATCGCTTATCGTTTTACTCGTCTGCTTGATTTTGGGATCATCGATTTCGTCGTCATTTGTTTCATGATCTTGGGATAAATCATCAGATTGTAAGTGAAATGTATGTTTTCTTCGTAAGTGTTGCATTAAATTGGTTGTATTGCCACCATGCTTCAAGGTTTTAGTACATAAATTACAAGCAGCAGTCCTCATATCTCTATTTTTTGTAAAATATTTCCATACAATGCTTTTATCCTTTCTATTCACATCCATTTCGTCTTCTAAAAAATATATATAACATACTATATAAATAATAAATTTAAGATTTAAAATATTTTATTAAATGTATAAATTAAATTAAATGCTATAGCATAATATCCCAGTGAAAACAACCTAGTCAAATCACCTTTTATTCTGTCAATAAGTGCTTGCGAATCTTGCGATAATGTGTCAGGAAACGTTGGATCCCAAAAACCTTTAAAAAGATTATATATAAAGATACTATACATATATTATATAACATAAAAAAGTGATAATATTATACCTTCTGGTGTATTTGGTCGTTCATACTTGTATCGATGTCGCGAGCATTGATTCTTACGTTTTTCTAATTCTTCTTTCGATAATGATAAATTCTTATAATACTAAAAATCAAATATTATGAATTAGTTTTTTATGAGAAAAATATTTAAATTTATTTATTTATACTTATAGTTAAATTTATATTTATTTATATTTATATTTTTTTATTTATATTTATTTTTTTATTTATATTTATATTTATTTATTTATTTAAATCTCATATAACTACTGTTAATATATTGCATTACTTCTCTACATTCCCAGCAATCCCAGCCTTTTAACTTTGCTCTGTCAGCTTTACGTCGCATGTTAAGCTTCTCTGAACTGTTCTTTCTTTTTGACCCTCTGTAAATGTTTTCATTAGATATATATAAAAATATAAAAGCAACTTACATTATCACAATTATTAAGTGATATTTACACATTAAACTTATCCAACATCTTTTTTTCAGGTGGCTTGTTTTCTGTGTCAACCAAATTAAAATTATCCGTTTCATTTCTATTTGTATGTTTAGGCGAAGGACATGATTCAAAATCTATACGCTTTATAGGAATTTTCCTCTTTCTTTTTAAACACTATTGCACTTTTGACGCAACACTTCTTTGCATAGGACTGACTTCTATCACATCTTCATCGGAAATTTCACTAGTGTTGTTCACTAGTGTTGTACTATTTTCAGTAACAGTTGCATTATCCTTAACTGGATAAAATGCAAGTCGAGATTGTTTCCGTCTCTTCCTTGTAGAGATAAGAGATGGACTTTTTTGTTGATTATTTTCATCAGTATTGAAATTAATAGGAATTATATCTAATGTATCTAATTCCAATGTTGCTTCATCCATTGTTTCCATAGAAGATGTATTAACTGTCATTTGGGATGAAAAATGATTACAAAATCATATATACATATATATATGATAATTAATCGATATAATATTTAACTATATTCGGTATTATTTACACGTAAATAATACCGAATTTTGCTTATATTCCAGGGGATCAATTGTGTATTTCATTGGTTAACGCCAGGTGTAAACCAATGAAATTATAAATATTTTAGTAAATTTGCCTAGTGGCTGTTTTCA
Organism: Temnothorax rugatulus; assembly: GCA_035220575.1. Lineage (NCBI taxonomy): Eukaryota > Metazoa > Arthropoda > Insecta > Hymenoptera > Formicidae > Temnothorax > Temnothorax rugatulus. The sequence continues at coordinate 21,172 of JASTWL010000587.1, forward strand.
CTGGGTATATATTCTAGAATTATACTAAACATGTTCAGAATAACCAGAAAAATATTCAAAATTGAGAAAGTTAAGCTGGGTGTACAATACAAAGGTACAGGCAACAGGAATAGGGAATGTATAATAACGTGTCTCGTGAATCATCAGCTCGATCCTAAATGTTTATGACATAGGATCACGTCTGAGAGACGACAGATCTCTCTCGATGACGATCGAAAAGTTTGTTTCATTAAAGAACTCAAATCTCATCTCCATCTTTTTTTTCTTCGAAGATAGACGGATAGAATATGTTATATATACCACCACTTTGTCAAAACTAACTCTAAATTCTTTCCTTGATTGATCTCTTCAATGTGTCTGAAAAGATCACTCATTACCCTATCGAGAATAAAGTTTGTATTATCGCATATCGACTTGAGTGCCGATAATCGTTTCCATCATCACCGATGTAGATGTGATTATTGAACAGCGCGCAATATCTGTTCAGTACCAGCTCTAATCATCGTGAGCTGATTCGTTAAATTATTCGTCACTGAACACTTGGTCAAATTTTGCTCAATCTAGTCTTCCAATTATAACTGCATCGCCGCGGCCGTCCATAAACTACTAATTATTCATCCGTTGCATTATTCAAGCAACTAATTACATCTCGATCGCGGTGGACATAATAATTATGTTATAGTAATCAACTTGAGACTACAGAATCAAAAATATTAAAGCAACTTCAATTAATTCATCTTACAAGAGTTTGTGCAATTATTTAAGAGTATTTTGCTACAAATAAAAAAATGATAAATATCGCTAAAATTTTATTATTTTTATTATTTTTTTCATTAAAGAAGATATTCACATTCTATACATTAAGATCAATGCATTCGATCTGCAGATGGGATTTACTGGAACATCTATGATGTTTAAAATAAACATGCAGCATATATTCTTAATTTAGATATATCTTCATTTTTTTCTGTCATTTCTTTTTATAAATATCTAAATATTTTTTTAGAAAGATATATGTACATTTGAGATTTTTATGACTCAAGTAGAGATTCATGACGTCACGTCAGCCAGGTAATACCTCCGTATATGTATAAAGCTGATGGCCCAAGGCTGATGTGGTAATCTTATGCGCGTCGCATTGTAATCCACGCGTGTTATTCGCGCTATGAACGGGGCGTACATGTTAAAGATTGGGTATTTACATATCCTTCATCAGCATCAAACATTTATATATAGTCGCCATTGTGAAGTAACCTTTTATATATAATCTTATCAGCATTCTTTAATCTTTTAAAATGTGAAGAATATCTAAAAAAAATAATAGATATAACAATAATGATATTTTACCCACATTATTGAATGTTTAAATAAAAATCCACCAAAAAAACTGGTTACGGAGTTTATGAATAAAATAATGGAGTGTTTGTACTTAAGGCACTCAAGAGAGATGTATATTTAAAAATACGAATGTAACTGTAGTTATATGCTTAATGTAACTGTAGTTATATTTCAAGATATAAAGCAATTCATGCTTCTTGACAGGACACGTGGTAACCGTATAGAATCGCACCTCATTGTCAGGCACGAGAGATGCATTTTAACACCTACTTAAGAAGTGTCATTCACGCTCTTAAATGACCTGTTCGTTCGTCACGGTAATGAAGTATCTCCCGGCGCCGGTGATGAGGAAGATTTTTCGATCACCGCAGATACTCTCAAACATCATTTGCTGCTCCCCATATATAAATGCTACGTACAGCACTGATACACAGCTTCTGATAGGTTGAAAATCTATTGCCTGTGTTATTCCCTGTTCCTGCTGCCTGTACCTTTGTATTATGCATGTAGCTTTACTTATCAAAAGTATATTCTTATATTCTAGAACATTCTGAACATGTCCAGGATAAGCCTCTTGTACTATTTAGATATCTTATTTATCTATATACTTACATGTACACTTACAAGGGAACGGTCGGAAGTGTCCCTACCCGATTTGGATGCGCTTTGGATATGTTGTTGAGCATCAAAAAATATTAGACTCGTATTTTTTTTTTCTGCGTATCTCGACGTTTATTGGTTGAAAAAATCCCTAAAAAATAACGACCGATTTGGATGCCCTTTGGATATGTTGTTGAGCATCAAAAAACATTAGACACGTGTTTTTTTTTAGCTGCGTATCTCGACGTTTAGGGGTTGAAACAACCTTTTTTTAGCTGCGTATCTCGACGTTTAGGGGTTGAAACAACCCCTTGAAAATAACGACCGATTTGGATATGTTATAGAGCATCAAAAAACATTAGACACGTGTTTTTTTTAGCTGCGTATCTCGACGTTTAGGGGTTGAAACAACCCCTTGAAAATAACGGATTTTATAGTTTTTAGCGAATATCTTCGAAAATATAAGGCGTAACGACAAAACATTTGTACGAAATGTTTATGGCTTTTTGTGCTCTTTACAATGGCGTAATCAGATTTTTCAAATTTGTCACATTTTTTAATTTAACCCCACCCCCACCTATTATTTTTGCCAAATATAACAATTTTTCCAACGCAAATTTAAGAGCGTCAAATGCCAAATACATCCATGTGTATTTTTATTATGATACCATTATTAGATTTTTGGCAAGACGAGATGATATGTGGTATAGGCGTCGCGCTGTAGGTAGGTGTTGCGTTATTTCTGTTCAGTTGCGCCGTACCCTTAAAAATTTCCATTTCAACTCCGGGATGACCGAAAGCGCTGATGCAAAGGCTAGCGCAAAGCACTGACAGCGAGAGGTTAACGCTATTTCGAGAGTCCTAGACTAGCAACGGAATATTGAATATAATTTTTTATTCAGCTCTAACTCAATTCTTTGCCAGTCTTGCCAGTGACTATATAATCTTTTTTGTTCATAAAATGTTACGTTGTAAGCACCTACTATAGTATATTGTGCACCAAGGAGAGAAAGCAGCGTTTTTCAGACGAGTGTGAAGTTTGCCACCCGAGCCAAAGGCGAGAGCGGCAAATTACACTCGTCTGAAAAACGCTGCTTTCTCTCCTAGGTGCACAATATACTATAGTAGGTGCTTACAACGTGACATTTTATGAACAAAAAAGATTATATAGTCACTGGCAAGACTGGCAAAGAATTGAGTAAGAGCTGAATAAAAAATTATATTCAATATTCAATATCAAAGAAAAAAGTAACAAGCGTAAGAAACCAATAAAAGTTAACAATAAAAATGCACTTAAATGTTCACAAAACGACAGCGTACAACACAGTTCTTTACACTTCAGACTTATGATCCGAAATGCTTGCTTTTCGGAATTATGACACAAGCAAATGATATTCAAATGCGTGAATTTGGTTGTTGATTTTGTTGTGCCGTAAGCGGGATAGTATATTATTGTAGCGGTTAATGTGACGCACGTGTTCGTTTAGATTATGATTTGCGACTGCCCGCCCGATCTTACAATTCGGCGATATTTATAATGTCGGAGTCGACATTCCGTTGCTAGTCTAAAACTCTCGAAATAGCGTTAACCTCTCGCTGTCAGTGCCTTGCGCTAGCCTTTGCGTCAGCGCTTTCGGTCATCCCGGAGTTGAAATGGAAATTTTTAAGCGTACGGCGCAACTGAACGGAAATAACGCAACACCTACCTACAGCGCGACGCCTATACCACATATCATCTCGTCTTGCCAAAAATCTAATAATGGTATTTGCGTTGGAAAATTTGTTATATTTGGCAAAAATAATAGGTGGGGGTGGGGTTAAATTAAAAAATGTGACAAATTTGAAAAATCTGATTACGCCATTGTAAAGAGCACAAAAAGCCATAAACATTTCGTACAAATGTTTTGTCGTTACGCCTTATATTTTCGAAGATATTCGCTAAAAACTATAAAATCCGTTATTTTCAAGGGGTTGTTTCAACCCCTAAACGTCGAGATACGCAGCTAAAAAAAACACGTGTCTAATGTTTTTTGATGCTCTATAACATATCCAAATCGGTCGTTATTTTCAAGGGGTTGTTTCAACCCCTAAACGTCGAGATACGCAGCTAAAAAAAGGTTGTTTCAACCCCTAAACGTCGAGATACGCAGCTAAAAAAAAACACGTGTCTAATGTTTTTTGATGCTCAACAACATATCCAAAGGGCATCCAAATCGGTTGTTATTTTTTAGGGATTTTTTCAACCAATAAACGTCGAGATACGCAGAAAAAAAAAATACGAGTCTAATATTTTTTGATGCTCAACAACATATCCAAAGCGCATCCAAATCGGGTAGGGACACTTCCGACCGTTCCCTTGTTAGTGCAGCAACAACAAAATAGTGAGTATTGTGTTGAGCGAAACGAAACGGATGAATCCCGATCTTTCTGGAATGATAATCGAAGATAATTACGGGGTTTACGATCAGATATCTTTTTACATTTATTGGCTATGCATGTACTTACGTATATGTCTCGGATTGTTATGTTTGCGATAACATATGTAAGATGCAGTCGCACCAAGTCGCACTATAAGATACTGCACTATAAGATACCGCACTATAAGATGCCGCAGCCTATACAGTTTTATTGTGTTGAGCGAAACGAAACGGATGAATCCCGATCTTTCTGGAATGATAATCGAAGATAATTACGGGGTTTACGATCAGATATCTTTTTACATTTATTGGCTATGCACGTACTTACGTATCTGTCTCGGATTGTTATGTTTGCGATAACATATGTAAGATGCAGTCGCACCAAGTCGCACTATAAGATACTGCACTATAAGATACCGCACTATAAGATGCCGCAGCCTATACAGTTTTATTGTGTTCAGCGAAACGAAACGGATGAATCCCGATCTTTCTGGAATGATAATCGAAGATAATTACGGGGTTTACGATCAGATATCTTTTTACATTTATTGGCTATGCACGTACTTACGTATCTGTCTCGGATTGTTATGTTTGCGATAACATATGTAAGATGCAGTCGCACCAAGTCGCAACTATAAGATACTGCACTATAAGATACCGCACTATAAGATGCCGCAGCCTATACCGTTTTATTGTGTTGAGCGAAACGACACGGATGAATCCAGATCTTTCTGGAATGATAATCGAAGATAATTACGGGATTTACGATCAGATATCTTTTTACATTTATTGGCCATGCACGTATGTACTTACGTATCTGTCTCGGATTATGTTTGCGATAACATATGTAAGATGCAGCCGCACCAAGCCGCACTATAAGATGCCGCCGCAGCCTATACAGTTTATTTATGCACGCAGTCTATACACTTTTTGTGTTAATTTTCGATACGCCGTAACGTTAACATGACCCCGATTGTACTTCTCCGGACAAATAGCTGAGATAGCTCTTTTTTTTTTCAAGGAAATAAAACACTGAGAAATGTACGCAGAAATGTAAACAGAATTCAAACGAGCATACCATAAAAAGGGCAAATAAAATTTGAGCAATAAGGACATTGGCTAATCACATTCGAGATTTATCGTACACCGCTCACTGAGTGGCTAAGCAGCGGCGAAATGTGATTGGTTTATACCTTGGATCCAACCAATCACATTCTGTTGCTGCTTAGCGGCTCTGTGAGTGGTCATGCTCCTGGATGGGTGCACTGAATGCACCCATGAACTTTAAGAATTAAAGTAATTATAATAATCACTTCCTTATATAAAATAAATATAAGAGAGATTACTACTTAAAAAAAATACTCGACTGTCATTAAAAAATTTGTAAAAAGCTGTTGTATTTAAATCTGTGAAGAAAATCACCTAGTAATATAATCTAGTAATAAATCTAGTAAAAACCACTAAAAACATCGAATATCGAACATCGAAGAAAAAAAATATCGATGTGGAGAATAATCGGTTTCGAAAACATCGGAAAGATAATCGATTTTCGAATAAAATAAGCATCGATGCTGAATTTATCGATCGATGTTTGACCATCCCTAGACTGTGAGACCGGCCCTTAGTAGAGGATACAGTTATAAAGAGTATAATGAGTGCATGCAAATGGTGAGGCATCAACACATTGTTGTTTCTAAGCCTATCAGTGGAGACAGTGTGAGTTAATATAATACTAAATACTAAAATATATAATATATAATACAGAAACAATGGATTCGCTAATACAGAAACAATGGATTCGCTCACGGGAGTAAGTTTTTGTCGTTAATACATTTGTCGCAGAACCAAAAATATAAAATACACACGCAGTGACGCATAGGATATACATACGCACACACTCGAACATGTACGCGTTAGCAGACACGACATACCGTGCAAGCAATCAACGATGCGCAGGTTGAGAGATCGTACGGACCGGCAGAGGTGAGACGTATACGCTTGAGGATATTGTAAAGCTCAGTGGGAGTGATTGGAGTAAAACTAAATGTTTCGGAAACATTGAAGGATGAGGAGGATAATAATAATAAAATAATAGTAATGACAAAACGGGCGCCCTATACAGGATCCGACATGAAAATTCTTTTCTACCTGAAACATACAAAGCAATAGATTAAGATAAGAATTCAAAAATATTTTAAATTAGTAGAGATATTGTAAACGACCCAACTGGCCAAATTTTATTGATCAAAAACTGCAATTTATCTTGTACACAATGTCAGTTTTTTTAAGGTCGTCAATTCTATCCTTACCTCGTCTTATTAGGCAGTCAAGTTTTTTAGGAACCGTAAATAAGGTAGTGATGTGGAGTTCTTTTAACGTGCGACAAATGCTATCACTCAACTTTTTGATATAAGGTAAAGGTATGCAGTTTTTTAAATCAAAGGTTGTATTATGGTCAATGGGGGTGTTAATTGTATTGTTACGTGTTTTGAGAATGTTTAGGCGCTTGGTAATGTGTTTATTAACGATTGGTTTAGGAAAGCTATTGTTGTTCAAAATTTCTTTAACTATTTTAATATTGCCATCATGGAATTTTTCATCTGAAAGTAATATGGCGCGGTCAACCAAGCTGGTAATAGTATTTAATTTGTATTTTAACGGATGGTTAGAGTGAAAATTTATGTACCGTCCAGAGAACGTCGGTTTGCGATACCAATTAGTTATCAGTCTGTTGCCATTCCTGATAACAGTCGTGTCTAGAAAGTTGAGTGACGCATTTGTTTCAATTTCATGAGTGAACTTGAGTCTGGGATGATAGCCGTTGAAGACCTTTAGTATCAAGCCAACGCTTTTTTTGGGAACAACAGCAAATATGTCATCCACTTATCTAATAAATATCGGGATATTACAATTTAAAAGGCTTAGGCAATGCGTCTCTAAGTCGTCCATGACGATATCAGCGTCATCGGGCGACAATGGAGATCCCATGGGGCTGCCGAAAATTTGTTCGTAAATTCCGCCGTTAAAGCTAAAACTAGTGGACGATAAGACAAGGTCAATTGCGTGTAAAAACTGTGGTAAATTTAAGTCAGTCTTCTTAGAGATGTGGTTCCACCTTTTTTCTATTCCCTTTAGAACTAAATCCTTGGGGATGTTCGTGAATAGAGCCGTAACGTCTAAAGAAATAAGTATCTCGTCATCTTTAATTTCCTTATTGTTAATAAATCTCGCAAAGGACCAACTATCTTTAATGTGTGATTTCGGTTTCGGAATTGACGAGTGTAAGGTCTTTTGGAGGAGACTAGCAACATTATAGAGCGGGCTTCCCAACGCTGAGACAATAATACGTAAAGGGAAGCCAGTCTTGTGAACTTTCGGCAGTCCGTAGGCTCTCGGTAAATTTCCATTGGTACAGTTTAGTTTTCTGTATGCACCATCACTGATGATGCCCCTGTCATGCCAAGATTTAACTAATTCATGAATTTTGGATGTAATTTTATTAATCGAATCTTTTTTCAATTTTTTATAAGTATTTTGGTCTCCAAGCAATTCGGTCATTTGATTTACATACGCGTTCTTATCCAGAATGACGGTTACTTGGCCTTTGTCAGCCTTGGACATCATCATTGTCCCGTAAGAATTTCTTGCAAGTAGTAAATTCTCTTGTGAAAAATCTATCAATATGATTAACATGTCTGTTCACACTGAGGAACTTGTGCAACGAATTAGTAATGGAACGCCGTGTTTCCTCTACGAAGTTCTTCGGAATTTTGTATGTGTTGAATTCAAAATTTTTAATAATGTCCAGAGAGGAGCTCAAACGATCTTTTCTTTCTCTCGGATCGATGGGCAAAGCGAAATTACCACCCAAACTTAAAAAATTTAATATGTTACTTGGTATAGATTTACTACTCGCATTTATGATCCACTAGCTGGTTACCCGGGCTTCGCCCGGGAGTCGTTTTTCTTGAAACGACTTCATTTGTGTTTCAATATCCTTATTGTAGACAAACATAAGCAGTGTGTCGGGTGGTTGATTTAAAGACGGTAGTTTAACTTTTCTGCATGAATAACACATTCTAGGTGTTTAAGTTTTAAAATTTTTTTAGACCGTCGTGAGACAGGTTAGTTTTACCCTACTGATGACCAGTCATTGCGATAGTAATCCTGCTCAGTACGAGAGGAACCGCAGGTTCGGACATTTGGTTCACGCACTCGGTCGAGCGGCCGGTGGTGCGAAGCTACCATCCGTGGGATTATGCCTGAACGCCTCTAAGGCCGTATCCTCTCTAGTCAAAGGTGGCAATGATATCTCAAGGAGTCTCGTGAGTCGAAAGGCTCAAAACAATGTGACACACTACTAGGCGGCCGGTCCACACTCACATGGCGGGCCGGTCGTCGCACGAGCCCGGTTTGCCGTACGGCGCCTCTGCCCGTCGTCGGGATCTCACCGCTTACGACGGCACGGCGTCTAACGGTCGAACATGAGTTTCGCGAGTTCGATGTCGAGACTCGGAATCGTCTGTAGACGACTTAGGTCCGACTATTGGACCGAATTTGTATTAAAACCATATAAAATAGGGGTAGAATTTCCCGGGGAGTGCTATAGAGTGTATAGTTTTTCGTTACCGATCTTCTGGAAACCGGTTTTTTCTAATTTCTTCAATTTTTCGGGTAAATTCTACGTAATTGTTCTGATTTCTGCAAATTTCGAGATATCAAGCTAATTTTTTTTTTTTTTTACCGAGAATCGGTGAAAGGGTTGCCGATTTTTGCTTAAAAAGTGTGTAAGTTATACATGTCATATTTGCCAATTTATGTTTAAAAAATGTATATAAATGTAAAAGTTATTTGATGGAGTTCTTTCTTTTGTAACGATGCACCCCGGACAAGCATCGTTCCCGGCTACCACCCGCCGGAGGCCGCCCGACCAACCATCCGTCGGGCGAGAGCAGGGCGCGGTGCGCCCGCATTTTTTAAATACTCCACCGGCCCCGTGTGCGCGGATAAAACGCGGCACCGGGGCCTTCTCCTCGCGCGGCGACGACGGTCGCCGAAGGAAGCCGAACTACGCCGAAGGCGAGAGCGCGTCCGCGTACCCCCCACCCGACGCGCCGGGAGACCGGCCTCCCTCCCATCACGACCCGTCGCGCCGGGGTATATAAGCCGGCGTTCCGGCCAGAAATGGCACTTCGTCTTCACCTCAGCTTTCCGCTGTTCTCTCGACGAAGCCTATCCGCTTGCCTAGGGTGACACACAAAGGAGGTTCGGAGCTCCGCGTCTCTACCGAGTGCTCTCGGGTGTCCCCGACTCCTATCATCCACCTGACAGCACGGCCACACGGGGTCGAGTCCGCTCGGCCTCGCAACGAGGGCTCTCGTTGCCGATACGCTCCAGGATTCCCGACCCCGTCCTGCGAAGACCGCGTAACATAGCCGTAACTATCGCGATCCAGAAAACCCGTGTCGCGTGCACCAGAGCTGCATCGCGCCTCGCTCTGTACGTGTCGCGCTCCTCGCGCCAATCGCAATACCGCCGTCTGTACATACCGCGTCTCGATCTACATTTGTAATACCGCGCCCGTTTGTATATAGCGCATGCATCGCCCGTTTGTATATACGTTTGAACTGCCGCGATCCGAAAGCCCGTTCCGAGGGCGCAAGCACCATCCGTCTGTCTATATCACGTACCCGTTCTAACACCGCGTTACATATGTAACTTCGCGTTCCGGAAGTCCGAACCAAGTGCATGAGCACTATCCGACCGTACCTTACCCCGCGTTCCGCATAACGCCCGCGTTCCGTCATCATACCGCGCCCGTTGCGTAACACGGCGCCGCGTATAACCCACGCACTATCTTGTACATATTATATTAAGAGAATAAACTGTGTCGTGTGTTCGTATCCTGGTTATTGTCTCTGGGCCTTCTTCGAACTCCTGATCCGGCGAGTTAGTCCGCGTTCGAAAGACGGGCCGTTACACTTTATAAAAATCAAAGTGACATATAACATGTGAAATCAGCAGCTTATAATATGTGAAACCAGCAGCTTATAATAACAAAAGAGTGAATTGATAGCAGGTCAGTTTAGTAATTTTACAAACAGTTTTTATGGAAAATCAATACATCAAACTTCGTACTGATTGTATTGATCGATATTTAACTTACCGATTACCGATTTTATTCCTTGGTTTTTAAAGTAAAAAATCTAGGTTCTGTGTACATCGCGAGCGAGCAATCTCAAAATTCCCGAAAAAACGACCGGGTAAACCAAGGGATGATGTCGCTGATCGGTAAGTGAAATATCGGAAAAGCGGAAATGACTCAATAGTGTTAAACTCGAGTAGAAAAAGACCGGTTACGACATGTTTAATCCATGAAAACATTTATGCGGTCCGATTTGAAATTAGAGACATTTAGTTATGATTCAAATTACAAATATCAATTTCATCCGAGTGTAATAATTGGGAAAATGGATGCAATATGTGATCATTGTTAACTAAAAAATTTTAAAACTTAAACACCTAGAATGTGTTATTCATGCAGAAAAGTTAAACTACCGTCTTTAAATCAACCACCCGACACACTGCTTATGTTTGTCTACAATAAGGATATTGAAACACAAATGAAGTCGTTTCAAGAAAAACGACTCCCGGGCGAAGCCCGGGTAACCAGCTAGTGGATCATAAATGCGAGTAGTAAATCTATACCAAGTAACATATTAAATTTTTTAAGTTTGGGTGGTAATTTCGCTTTGCCCATCGATCCGAGAGAAAGAAAAGATCGTTTGAGCTCCTCTCTGGACATTATTAAAAATTTTGAATTCAACACATACAAAATTCCGAAGAACTTCGTAGAGGAAACACGGCGTTCCATTACTAATTCGTTGCACAAGTTCCTCAGTGTGAACAGACATGTTAATCATATTGATAGATTTTTCACAAGAGAATTTACTACTTGCAAGAAATTCTTACGGGACAATGATGATGTCCAAGGCTGACAAAGGCCAAGTAACCGTCATTCTGGATAAGAACGCGTATGTAAATCAAATGACCGAATTGCTTGGAGACCAAAATACTTATAAAAAATTGAAAAAAGATTCGATTAATAAAATTACATCCAAAATTCATGAATTAGTTAAATCTTGGCATGACAGGGGCATCATCAGTGATGGTGCATACAGAAAACTAAACTGTACCAATGGAAATTTACCGAGAGCCTACGGACTGCCGAAAGTTCACAAGACTGGCTTCCCTTTACGTATTATTGTCTCAGCGTTGGGAAGCCCGCTCTATAATGTTGCTAGTCTCCTCCAAAAGACCTTACACTCGTCAATTCCGAAACCGAAATCACACATTAAAGATAGTTGGTCCTTTGCGAGATTTATTAACAATAAGGAAATTAAAGATGACGAGATACTTATTTCTTTAGACGTTACGGCTCTATTCACGAACATCCCCAAGGATTTAGTTCTAAAGGGAATAGAAAAAAGGTGGAACCACATCTCTAAGAAGACTGACTTAAATTTACCACAGTTTTTACACGCAATTGACCTTGTCTTATCGTCCACTAGTTTTAGCTTTAACGGCGGAATTTACGAACAAATTTTCGGCAGCCCCATGGGATCTCCATTGTCGCCCGATGACGCTGATATCGTCATGGACGACTTAGAGACGCATTGCCTAAGCCTTTTAAATTGTAATATCCCGATATTTATTAGATAAGTGGATGACATATTTGCTGTTGTTCCCAAAAAAAGCGTTGGCTTGATACTAAAGGTCTTCAACGGCTATCATCCCAGACTCAAGTTCACTCATGAAATTGAAACAAATGCGTCACTCAACTTTCTAGACACGACTGTTATCAGGAATGGCAACAGACTGATAACTAATTGGTATCGCAAACCGACGTTCTCTGGACGGTACATAAATTTTCACTCTAACCATCCGTTAAAATACAAATTAAATACTATTACCAGCTTGGTTGACCGCGCCATATTACTTTCAGATGAAAAATTCCATGATGGCAATATTAAAATAGTTAAAGAAATTTTGAACAACAATAGCTTTCCTAAACCAATCGTTAATAAACACATTACCAAGCGCCTAAACATTCTCAAAACACGTAACAATACAATTAACACCCCCATTGACCATAATACAACCTTTGATTTAAAAAACTGCATACCTTTACCTTATATCAAAAAGTTGAGTGATAGCATTTGTCGCACGTTAAAAGAACTCCACATCACTACCTTATTTACGGTTCCTAAAAAACTTGACTGCCTAATAAGACGAGGTAAGGATAGAATTGACGACCTTAAAAAAACTGACATTGTGTACAAGATAAATTGCAGGGATTGCAAGGCTACGTATATTGGGCAGACTAAGAGACATTTGTGCACGCGTCTCAGAGAACACCAGGGCGATATCAGAAAGCATACTAGCAAGCATTCCGTAGTGAGCGAACATAGAATGTCCTATGGGCATGATTTTGACTGGGGGAAGCCAGAAGTATTACATCAAGAAAGACAGACTAGAAAGAGGGAATTAGCTGAGATGTTCTTTATTAAAAAATTTGACGACACTATCAATTTACAAAAGGACACGGAGAATCTTAATGTTCTCTACGAACATATCATATGTTGTGAGCGCACAACGATATAGGTAATTCGACCCTAGCGACAGAAGTCGAATATGACTTCCGCCGAAACTCCTGACGATTGCATCGGACGAGCGATCATCCGATGCAAGTCGATACCGGAAACCGAAGCGCGGATTCCGGGGCGACCGAAACCGCTGACGCGAAGGCCAGTGCGAGGCGTGGCAACGAGAATTCCGCGCTAACTCGGAAGTCCCGAGTTAGCAACAGGACTCGGTCGCAAGACTATAAAAGACCGCCGAATCGGCATGCCAGGCAGTCGGTCGAAGAACAGCTAGCAGTCGCGTCGAAACACCTACGATTTCCTGAAAACGAACCGCAAGGCGGAACTCGAGAAGAAGAGACACCTTGTGTAGATCAAGCCCATTTATCAAATACAGACATTAATTGGAAATCACACGTGTTGATTCATTCCTTGCACGCTCGCAAACGGAACTCGATACCCTTAGCCGATCAGCGGCTAACAATTTGGTGGCAGCGGTGGGATCCGTTTCAGCCATCTTGCGAGGAAGGACCAGCCCACATCATCATCTCACGTCTGAAACAAACCAAGTTCAATTAATAAGGGAGGCAACACATCCCGGACGGGAAAAGTCAGCTAAGACACAAGCGAAAAGACGGTAGCAGCCGCGAGTGCAGAAGTGACACCCGAGACGGCCACGACCTACCGCACGGCATCACCGGCCCGAGCGACGACGCAGGGACACGGCGAAGCGGCGTAGCAGCGCGGCAGGGACGCAGCGACGACAGGGACGCAGCGACAACAGGGACGCAGCCAAGCAGCAAAGCGGCCCGACGACCAGGCGATGCAAACGGACAGCAACATGCGATTCGCGGCAATATTGTAAGTGCGAAAATTATTATACCCGCGAGCGCTAAGTAGATGTCGGACGATCCGAACCGACAGTCGCCCGTCCGACAAGCGTCATTTGTCCATAGTGAGTCCGCGCAACGCGCCTCGCGTAATCTAGCTAACCCGGTGAGTGCGACGCGATCCGAAAGCGAAGGGTTAAACCGGCCCGCTGAAAGCGAAGGGGTAAACCGGCCCGCTGAAAGCGAAGGGTTAGACCGGCCCGCTGAACAAGACGGATTAGATCAAGTTCGACAAAATTTAGAGTCACGTCTTGCCGAGGAAGAGACGCCCGTACTATCTCCGAACGTAGTCATAGAACGCGAGTTTCCGTTCGACGAAATAGACGTAAGCGTAACAGGCGAACGCGAACACCGCGATAATAATTCAGAGCGACCGACTCCGACTGACTCTCTGACAGACGTCTCCGTCGTTACGTCAAGCCACGTGTCACAACGAGGAGAATTTTCCCTCACATCATACGACACCGACGCATTTGATCCTAACGAAGAGGACTATACGCCTAAAGCTCTCAAAATGAGTCAGACGAGAAACGCGATTTCAAACCAAGAGAACCGCGAGGAAAATACGGACCCATCTAGAGTGTCCGAGCAAGCCGCCACCGAAACGGCGCAAAATGGGCCGCCCGCCAGGCAACCTCGGGCCTCAGAGCCGACGCGATCCGAGTTGAGAGCCCCGGACGCCGTAATCACCGATTTGATTAACCTAATGCGCGACATGCAAGAACGCATGGACCGCGTCGAGGCTGCGGAATTCGACCGATCAGCCGAACTCCTTCGCGCTTTTCGCGAATTACGGAACCGCGTGGGCCGGATGGAATCCGCCACATACGATTCCGACACGCGAGACCGCCGCGTGCACAGCCAGGGCCCGCTGGATATCACATACGGACGAACGCGTAGCGACGTCCGGAACCAACCGGGTCTAGTTACCGGGTACCTCAGCCTTAAGGAGGCACGAGCAATGATACCCGAGATCAATGGAGATTCGCGAGAACGCGTCCGAGAGTTTATAAACGCTAGCACGTACGCTATGAAAAATATTCAGCCGACCGACGAGTCGATGCTACTAGAAGCCATTCTTTGCACGAAATTTAAAGGGAAGGCTATGACAGACTTCGATACGCGCGATATCCGCGATTTTGATCAATTAAAGCGCGAACTCGAGACAGAATATTTGGGAAAACGCTGCACGACGCACTTGCAGCTGGAATTTAATTCGCTAGCGCAAAAGCCCGGTGAAAGCGCGCAAGACTTCGGTAGGCGCGTCGAGAAACTAGCCCGCGAATTGTATGAAGCGATGGAAGAGGGTAAAGGCCACACGCAGGAACAGCAGAAGGCCATCCTCGAAAACATTAAGACTCAAGCGCTGCATAACTTCCAGATAGGATTGCATGACGATATAAAATTATTAGTAAGAGCGCAGCGATACGCAAGTCTGCAAGAGGCGATAACCGGCGCCAGCGCGGAAGAAAAGGTTAGAGGCCCCTCCCCGCGGAGCGCACAGGCAACAGCGAAAACTAAATACCCCGCCGCGAATACGCGAAGCGCGGGAAATACCGCAGGACAATGTCACAAGTGCGGAAAGAACGGTCATTACGCGCGAGATTGCCGTACGAGCCGACAAGCAAACAGATACGCGTTGCCGAAACCGAGAAGCCTAGCGGCATTAACACGATAACGTGTTCACACTGTAAAAAACCAGGGCATAAGCGCGACGAGTGCTGGTCGTTAAACGGTCGACCAAAACCTGAGCGACAGCACCGAACGAAAACGGAAGCTGTTAAGAAAACGCCCGTGAGTACTGTCAGAAAGACAAGGGCACGAGACTCTAGCGAAGAAACATCCTCTCGCAGTAGCAGCGAGGAGAATGAGAGGCCTAAGAAGAGTAAGGCACGCGCCGCCGAGACATATCGTGTTGCACAGATAAGCAAAAAGCACGAGGAAGGCCCGCTAGACTTAGTGACGCTGCCCGTACAGGAGGCAGAAAAAGGAGAAATGAACCTGCTATTAGATTCAGGCGCGACGCTCACATTAATAAAAGTAGGAAATTTGAAAGCGAAAGCGATGGTAAAGGAAGAACGGTTAGCGCTAGTCGGCGTAACCGGACACCAGATTCACACGATAGGAAAGATAAAAGCCACTGTGGATCTCGGAGATAAAAAAATACGCCACACGATGTACGTGGTGAAAGACAATTTTCCCATTGAGTACGAAGGCATTTTAGGAAACGACTTCCTCTCGAAACACAAAGCGGATATCTCAAATTCAAAAAAGCGATTAAAAATCGGCTCAGCTTCCTTTAAGCTCCGACCTTTTCGCAAGGTAAAAACTTCCGCCACATAGCGAAACAATCGTAGAAGCCGTCACAGATCACAATCGTGTCGGCATAGTGCGGAGCGGCGAACCCGCCCCAGGGGTCTTTATCGGGCATTGCCTAGTGCAGCCCGTCGAATTTAAGTGTCCGGTTAGCGTATTGAATGTGACGGACAAGCCCGTGGAGATACTCACTCCACATGTAACTTTAGAAGACCTGCCGCCGCCCGACACCGCAGACGTTCTCTCGTTACGCTCGAGCGACGAGCGCGAGACCATCGCCGAACGACAAAAGAAAGTACGCGAGCAAGTACAGCTCGATCATTTAAACGCAGAAGAGCGAGCAGCCGTAGAACAAATTTGCGATGATTACTTTGATGTGTTCTATATAGACGGCGACCATTTAAGCGCGACTACCGCAATAGAGCACGAGATAAATATCCGGCCGGGTAGCGCGCCCGTAAATGTGAAACCATATCGGTTACCCGAGAAGCATAAGGCCGAAGTGAAGAAGCAAATAGAAAAGATGCTCGAAGACGGCATAATCAGTCCGAGCACAAGTCATTGGAACGCACCGATTATAGTCGTCCTTAAGAAACCGGACGCATCCGGAAAAGTGCAGTTTCGCGTGGTTATTGATTTTCGGAAAGTGAATGATCTCACCATGGGAGATTCCTTCCCCATGCCGAACATAACCGACATTTTAGACCAATTAGGTAACGCGAAATATTTTACCGTTTTAGATCTGGCCTCGGGGTATCACCAAATCCCCATGCATAAAGACCATAAAGGCAAAACTGCCTTCTCCACTCCGGATGGGCACTTTGAATTTAATCGCATGCCCTTTGGTCTGAAAAACGCACCGGCAGCATTTCAGCGGCTAATGTACGCGGTGCTGGCCGGCCTGCTAGGGCTAAGATGTTTTGTGTATATCGACGACATCGTCATATACGGGGCGACGCTAACGGAACATATCAGAAGAATAATAGCCGTGCTAATCAGACTCCGAAAATACAATCTAAAGTTGAAACCGAGTAAATGCGCGTTTCTACGGAAGGAAGTCGTGTACCTGGGTCACGTGATTTCGGAAAAAGGAATCTCGCCGGACCCGTCGAAATTAATAGCCGTCAAGGAGTTTCCGACTCCTAAAAAACTGAAAGACATTCAGTCGTTCATAGGCCTAGCCGGGTACTACCGAAAATTCATCGAAAATTTTTCGAAACTAGCCAAGCCACTGACCAAGCTCACTAGAAAAGGAGAAAAATTTACTTGGTCAATAGAGCAGCAAAACGCGTTTGAATTATTAAAGGAAAAATTAACAACCGCGCCGGTGTTAAATTATCCCGACTTTAGTAAAGAATTTATAGTGACGACAGACGCGTCAGATTTCGCAATAGGAGCTATCCTCTCACAGGGAGTAGTCGGCCAAGACCGACCGATAGCGTACGCCAGCCGCGTTTTATGCAAAGCGGAACAGAATTATAACACGACGGAAAAAGAACTGCTAGCCATCGTGTGGGCAGTCAAGCATTTTCGACCCTATCTTTATGGCGTCAGATTTAAGATAATAACCGACCACAAACCATTGATCTGGTTATTTAACGTTACCGATCCTGGTTCAAGGCTAATTAGATGGAGGCTTAAATTAGAGGAGTATGATTATGAAATCATACACAAGGCAGGGAAAAGCAACCTAAACGCCGACGCATTAAGCCGTAACCCGATAACAGAGGCGTCAGCTGTGCATACGATGCAGCAAGAAGAAGAAGATGCGCCCCGAGAATACTCGGAGGAGGAAAAGAAACAGATACTATACGAGTATCACGACTCGCCTATCGGAGGGCACCAAGGAGTAACACGCACTTTAGACCGAATCCGATTGCAACACGATTGGAAAGGTATAGCAAAGGATGTCGAGACTTACATCGGCAGATGCGAATACTGCCAAAAAAATAAATTAAGCAGAAAAACGAAGATGCCAATGGTCATCACGGACACGCCGGAACGACCATTTGAAAAATGCGCTCTCGACATCGTCGGTCCGTTAACAATTACAAATCAAGGAAACAAATACATTCTGACGTTTCAGGATAATTTAACAAAATTCAGCAAGGCGATACCGATCGAAAATCAAGAAGCCAGAACTATCGCCAAAGAATTCGTAACAAAAATCGTGCTGGAACACGGAATTCCGGAGAAAATTCTCACGGATCAAGGCACGAACTTTACAAGCGAGATGTTCAAGAACACGTGCAAATTGTTAAAAATTGAAAAGATTCAAACAACGGCGTATCACCCTGAGAGTAATGGCGCACTAGAGAGATCGCATCGCACTCTCGCCGAATACCTGAGACATTATATTAATGACGACCAAACTGACTGGGACGAATGGCTCCCTTACGCGATGTTTACATATAATACGACGCCACACTCTACTACCGGGTTCACACCTTTTGAATTGGTCTACGGGCACCGACCTGACCTACCGACGGCCCTAACAAAACCGCCGAAATTAACATATTCATACGAGGATTACGCAAAAGAACTACGAGAGCGAATCCGCGCAGCGAATCAAATCGCAAGAGAAAATACGAAGGACGAAAAAGCGAAATCGAAACTACAGTTTGATAAAAAAAGCAAGAAGGCAACCTTCAAAGTAGGCGATAAAGTACTACTTTATGACGAAACGATACGACGAGGCCGCTCAAAGAAGCTCGACTCGCAATGGGTAGGACCATATGTAATTTTGGAAAAGCACAACGACGTAAATTACACGATTAAAATTAAACGAAAGACGCTACGTGTTCACGCGAACCGATTGAAAGCGTTAGTCGAGGAATAAGAAGCACACGGGCAAAGCAGAAGCAAAATAAGCAAAAAAAAAAAAAAAAAAAAAAAAAAAAAAAGAGAGAGAAAATTAACAAGTACTCACCTAGTAGTCAAAATCCGCCGAAAACCGCGGGCGACCTCCCGCGCTCCGGTGGCCACATTCACAAACACCCGCAGGGGTGGCACTTCCGCCCGAATCGCCCCTTCATAGAAAGGAGGCGGCGAACCCGGTATCTCCGACTCAGTAGTCTGGGCACGGGGAGCCTGAGCCACCCGCATGTCCTGCCGAATCGCATCCTCATAGAGCGGAGGAGGCGATTCTGGCGACTCCGGTTCCCTCGCAGGGGCGCCGGGAGCCCGAGGAGCTCGACCTACTTGTAACCAATACGTGCGTAGGCACGCATCACAAGTAGAAGGTGCGAAATACCTGTCGCACCTAAAGCACCTCATTTTTTTTATATATATACACTCCACAGGTTAAACGTTAAGTACCACTCAAAAGGCAGCAGTGGACTAACGCGAAACGCGCTACTTAAAAGAAACGACTCTCGCTGACAGATTAAGTCAGCATAAAGTAAAAGATAAATAGAATATCTCCAAGAACTTATTCATATTACAGGCTAACTATCATCCTACATCTCGCAAATGAAACAAAATCAGAGCAACTACCGTACGAGATGACAACGTTCACTGCCGAGCCTGGCATATATTACGAGAAAATCGGACAGCTACAGCAAACAAAGGCAACATGGAAAATGGCAATACGCATAGACGTAACTGCATTAAATATAAGACATCAACAACTCCAAGAAAACCTAGCACGCATCGAAGAAATCTGCAACCATGCCATTAAAAGCATAAAAAATACGTGCCAAATCACCCTCCAAACGATTAGACGAGAAAATAGTAAAATGACACGCAACCTAGGGCAACTACAAACCATTTACCG
Source organism: Temnothorax rugatulus (assembly GCA_035220575.1). Taxonomy (NCBI): domain Eukaryota; kingdom Metazoa; phylum Arthropoda; class Insecta; order Hymenoptera; family Formicidae; genus Temnothorax; species Temnothorax rugatulus. Next base: position 41,150 of record JASTWL010000587.1, read on the forward strand.
ATCACCCCTGAGTAAACGAGGCCTGATCGATGCTGTAGGACAAATAAGTAAAACATTATTTGGCACCATGGATGCTGAAGACGCGAAAATCATAAATGAGCAAATACAGTTACTAAATAACCAACAACAAACATTGCAACACGCGACGAAAAATCAATTGAAAATCATTAATGCTACAATAGGTCATATGGAGAAACTAGAAAAAACACTATCATATAACGAAAATCTGATGGCTAACGTTACAAGAAAACTAGAAGAACAGCTTATGTACCGAGAGGGAATAGACGAACAACTATTAATATTAAACGCTATTTTGAATGATCTCACGACAGACATAAACGACATTACAGACTATCTGACTCACGCAAACCACAATATTTTATTAACGCGCGTGCTCCCGATCGAAAAAATAATCGTAGAACTAAGAGAAGCAACCGCACACATAGACAGAGGATTAAACTTTCCATTCAAAATACAAGCAGAAAACTGGAATTCTATCCAAAAGTATCTAAATGTAAACGCGTATTACGATAACTCGAACATATATACTATTCTCGTATTCCCATTGATAGCGTACCCAACATACGAAATTATAAAAATCACTCCTGTACCGATACACAATGACCATAATGTTTTCACACTCCTAGAACCCTCTCATACCCTACTAGGAATAAATCGAGAAAATCACAATTATATAATTTTAAAAGAAAGCGATTTAAATGAATGTACGCGAGACAATACCAAATTCACTTGCGCTCAAAATCTCCCCGTCTATTTTATAACTGCGAATGCGCCGACTGAAATACAACTCTTCATAAAAACGTCGAGATATATAGAAAACCGAAAACAGCGCCACATAATCTCAAATGTAACACTCTGGATTGCAGTATCAGAACCTCAGACATGGTTATTTTCCACTCCAAAAACAACCGACATAATAATTCAATGCAAAGAATTGCCAGAAAATAAAGTAAAAATAGAGAAAACCGGAAAAATCACATTACGCGACAGTTGTAGATTAACTACACCAGATATATATCTAGAGACCAAAAATCGAGTGTACAATAAAAATGTAAAAATATATTTACCAGAATTTAACGTAACAGACACAATAGGAAAAAGTATAACAATAAACAATAAAATAGAATCCGATAAGGAAATAAATTTGGAACCAATAATCAAGGATCCGACAGAATTAATAAAATTAAGCTTGAATATAGAAGAAATCAAAAAGGAAATGGAAAATAACCAACCGAACATTTTTACGAATAAAAATATTATATATCCCGTAGGCTCCACAATCACAATTGTAATAGTAATAAGTATCATAGCTGTAATCATCTATGTAATCAAAAAAAGAAGGGACCACTAAAAAAAATTTATAATACCAAAACAATCATGTAAAATAGTATAAGAAACCTAGATTGTAACCTCTCAAGAAAAAGAAAAACGCACATAAATAAACGAAAAACTACGTTTTTCTTTTTCCGCGGGGGGAGGGATGTTGTGAGCGCACAACGATATAGGTAATCCGACCCTAGCGACAGAAGTCGAATATGACTTCCGCCGAAACTCCTGACGATTGCATCGGACGAGCGATCATCCGATGCAAGTCGATACCGGAAACCGAAGCGCGGATTCCGGGGCGACCGAAACCGCTGACGCGAAGGCCAGTGCGAGGCGTGGCAACGAGAATTCCGCGCTAACTCGGAAGTCCCGAGTTAGCAACGGGACTCGGTCGCAAGACTATAAAAGACCGCCGAATCGGCATGCCGGGCAGTCGGTCGAAGAACAGCTAGCAGTCGCGTCGAAACACCTACGATTTCCTGAAAACGAACCGCAAGGCGGGAACTCGAGAAGAAGAGACACCTTGTGTAGATCAAGCCCATTTATCAAATACAGACATTAATTGGAAATCACACGTGTTGATTCATTCCTTGCACGCTCGCAAACGGAACTCGATACCCTTAGCCGATCAGCGGCTAACACATAAAAGAATTATAACTTCTTCTCCTTCTTCGCTACTTCCCTCTCTACGCCCTAGCTTATTATTACGGCAATGGTTTGTTTTTATATTGTCAAGTTCATCAGTCTAAATTCTACCACCGCACGGCTCTGACATGACACAAACATTTAACGAAACATGCCGTTTCACGAATATTTTATATTTTATCGTTTCGAACCCGACGCACAAATATGTAAGTTTCTAATTGTATAATTACAGATTAATTTACTTTTACTTATTGCGGAGTGCTTAAATTTGTTGTTTAGTTTTTAGATTCGGCGTAGTTAGGGCATTATGCCTGACTAATCTGTATTTGTGAGAGGTGTATTTGCGCTTGAAAAGGACCGGAATCCACGGTCGAAACGTAGCGTTTTTTGATCAATAAAATTTGGCCAGTTGGGTCGTTTACAATATCCCTACTAATTTTGAATTATTCACTGGCGACTCAAATTCTAATATTGTTTTCAAAAATATTTTATTGAAAAAGCTTACCAATATTCATTCTCCTCCTCGTCCTCCTCGTATTCTTCTCCGACGAGCCTTCGCAGGGCGTTCATTCCCTCACATATGTTGTACTCCCATAAGATATCACGCATATCTCTATCCGCGCGTCTCATCTCGCGCACCCACAACCAATGTTGGATATTTATAAAACCCGGAATGTAATAGTCCATACGCGGCTGTAAGATAGACGTTAAGAATATTAAATTTCGTATTAAAACACGCGCACGCACGCACGCACAAAGAAATAATAATAATAATACTTACGTAATCTCGTGGGATGCGGATCCGCACCAACGCCTCCTCCATCTGCACTTCGATTTGGAGAAACCGCCGCACCCATCGCGGCCACATCCACTACGCAAAAAGAAAAATATATTAATTAAACTCTCTATTATATTTCACTACACTATGTCACACTTCCGCACCATTATATCCCGTCGGAAAATTATCTCAATATAATCCATGCTAAAGATGTTCGTTATACTGACCGCGCTCTAGCCCGAGCTCAATTTATAGGGTCGAAAAAATGAAGAGAGAGGGTTGTACGTGATTTATCTGTGACATATTATATTATCAAAAACTAGCAGTCATGAAAAATAATCTTCTACTTACCTTTGCATCTTGCAATCGTAGGTGGAGACTCTGAACCGCTCTCAAATAAAATGAGGAGCGAGGATATGCATGAATTATCTCAGGCATATTATATTATATAAAAATGATACCTTTTTCAAGAACACATCACGATGCGTCTCACGGTGCCTTCATCGCACACGTGCAAAACTGCAAATTTTGCAAATAGCGCCGATATACTGCAGGTATACAATCAACAGCTATCGAACCGTTATCAAACATTTTTAAAACATCTTTTAAACAACTATCAAACATCGTTAAAACATCTTTTAAACATCTTTTAAACAACTAAAACATCTTTAAAACATCATTAAAACAACTATCAAACAACTAAAACATTTTTAAAACAGCGTTTGAACAATTATCAAACACCTAAAACATCTATATTATACTACAAACTATGTGGTAAAAGGAAATAAAACATTTATATATACTGTCACGACTTTTGCACTCCCGGACCGCTCCGGGACGTGTGCCGGATCAAAAGGACTTAGGAGAGCGGGATGGTGGGCCTCTACAGTGGTTTCCTCGCACCTCCGATACTCCACGAAATGTTCCGAATGTTGGGCGCCAGACGCGTACATTCGCGTCCACGAAATCGCGAAAACCTAAACGAGACGCAAAACGAAGTGTGTGGAGGTGCGTGGAATCGGCTAGCTTGACCTAATCACGGGCAGGGTTAATGAAGGGCAGCGCGATATCCGGCGGGGTGACACGTAAATTTGTAACTCAGTCAGATAACAAAGAAAATAACATTTATTGAGTGCAGGTTGTCGAGAAGATAACAACGTTTATCCATCCGGCTTCGATCAAACACGAAATAAAGCCAATAACCAATCAAGAATAGCCGGTGGCGGGATGTCTGGATTTATTCAACAGAAATAATTTTTAACGCGGTCATTAAAGCTTATTGTAGGCGCACGGAAAGCGCAGTTCTCAAACACTTAATAAGAATAATAACGCGAGATGCGAAAGTTAACGGAAAAGGTCGCGAAATGGTGATGCACCACGCTCGATGCGCGTGAACACCACGCCCGTACGAGAATTCTATCGCCAGGCTATCTTAATCTATGCGAGAATTTTCTAAATGGGCGCAACACGGAGGCGCCGAGATTGTGACAATACAAGGAGTACTATTTCTAACGCAAATTTTGAGATTATCGCGAGCAGGGCGGGACGCCATAGGACGTAACGCAAGTAATACCGAACGCCAGGGGCTTGTGAACGAAAGCTTCTCAACGCGAGAGCCGATCTAACGCAATTACTCCATCGACACCGATGGGAGCTCGACGCAATTATCCACTCGTAATACCGGAATTCGAACACAATCGATACGCTAAAACTGACGCTAGAACACAAGAATTTCTCGACGCGAAGAAACGGTAACGCAATTTACGAAGTACCGGCCCGTATGCGGCCGTACACCAAGGTCGCGAGGACGACACGATATACTCGCGATATCGAATTCACTAACGCGGCTGTCGCGATCTCCAGGGGTTCGCTATCACGCTCATACCCCGGTTCCGCGGCCACGAGACCATCCCGAGGCCCTTCGCTCTCGTTATCGATCGCGAAAATACACTCGATCTCACATGCTTTATCCCGAGCGAGAGCGTGCACCGGAGGGCGGTATCGTGGCTTTACATTGAGAGAATAACGGGCAACCTCACCGGCGATTCGCCTCCTCCTGGTTCCTCGCCGTCACCTTCGACCAACGGTCCTCTATCCGACAAGAAGATTCTATATCCCCGACTCGGGGTGGCTATCGCGTATTTGAGCAAAACGTATTATCTCGCCGACGGACGACCAGAGAGTGTCGCCGAATATTCGCTCGATAACGAGATCGATGCGATCGCCCCTCTCGGGGCGCGCGGACCAATCGGAAGCGAGCTTGCAAGCTCGCACGATAATTCAACGCAGGATCGTCGCAATGGGATCCTGTGGGGGCGCGCAACGGTCCCTCGGCAGCGTAGCGGCTCCTCAGATTTTGTCCTTCACAGCGAACGAGACTTGATTTGTGCCGTCGTGCCTCCGGTTCGACCCCGAGGCGGTGGCCAGCCACCCCGTAGGCCGATGTGCCGTGGAGGTAATTTGCTGAGGCCGGGTTTCTCCCGGCCGGGGCCCCGCTATCGGCGGCCTTGTCCGTCGCTGTCCGTGGCCGCACGCCTGCCGCGTTGCTCTCGCCAGCCCGTGATCTCTGTAGTTTCCGCGTTGGCCACCCCTCCTCGGTCGTCAATCGTCCTTGGTTTCCCTCGCCGATTTTTCCATCGAAGAGTTGCCGTGGCGTGGGTGAGGTGCCGCGCGTATTACATTGCATGAAAGAAAGAAAGTAATCAGAATGCGGAAACGCGATTAAATACGACCCCTGGAGATCTCGCCGTTGCCTCCCTGGTCCGTCCCTGGGCGCAAAATTTCGCGCCTTGTGACGGCGGCGGGGCGCCGCGACGGTGCGGCGAGCCGCAACGTCACAATACATATACATATATAGTTTATTTCAAAAAATCACTATTTTTCTGGTGTTGCGACCACCAGTTAAATATTTTTAATACATTTTGTAATGCGCAATTCTTAACATGTTTTCCACATCGTATAGTATTAGTAACATCTACATTATTTAAAGATTCGATATCTTCGAAATCTGCATCCAAAGTCTCAATGTTTAGGTTTCTTCTCGCTTTATTCTCAAGCAGATCCACCAGCCATTCTCGTTTCTGGCATCCCTTGACGTATACAAGAGTCGACGTCTCGTCACCCTCTCCAAGCACGGCCGATGTAATTAGATGTTTCGCCATGCTGTACGGCACGTTTCCGTCCTCCCATCGTAGTCCATGGTGATTGCGAATCAACCAGGAAGCGCATGACTTGTCGGATTTTGTGAGGAGACTCCACGGCATGGGGAGTGTAAATATGTAATGCGCCAAAACGGTCCCGTTTCTCAGAACCGCCACCTCCTTTACGACAAATTTCATCCCGACGATGAATCCTTGCAGATCGACAAACGTTGGTACGATCATGACAAAACGGCGGAGCAATATGTATCTTATCGCGATACATCTATGCCTCTTATATCGCAATATCTGCTGATATTGCAATTTACATGATTTTGCGCACTACGTTCGACAATGGACAGTATTCGATTAGGCGATCATGCAAGATGAGACAATAGGCGGTAGTATTTGCCGGTACATTCTCTTTGCAGTCAAATTCTATTCGCACATCCACGGTGGCGCTCTTGACAGATTCGTTTTGTCGCGAGCAATCGATGACAACAAAAGGTCCTTCTGTCAGGAATGTATACACGCTGCAAAGCGTATTACTGTCATCATATCCGTAATAAGTTTTACGAAAACGCGCGTACATATCGAAAAGGACGGCGTATCGATTTTTGCCAAAATCCAGATTCATGTCATCATACGGATAACATTCGGAGTTTAGATAAAGTTTCACGTTGGTCAAGTTACAGTCATCGAATACGCTAACATTTCGCGACATGATATTCTTGCGGCCGGTCTGCAGCGCAAAGATAACGTACCGCGGCTTCTCCAACTGAGTCGCCGTTTTGACGGCCCACGAATGCTTGGTCGTGCTCTGCAACATGGGCCACTCATACAGATCCCACGAACGAAAACTAACACTAAGATATCGCCCGCTTTCCAAGGCCCGTAGCATGGATAGCTTATTGACCTCGTTTAATGTAACGTGAGGCATTCGCCACTGTACTTTAAACAATTCAATTTCCGGCTCCGTCGCCGGATTTGCTACAATGCAATTGTTATCGCTACGCGCTCGTATCAAAATTATTTCTTGACGACCGTTAACAATCACGCGTTTGTAATCCTCGCAAAAGCCCAGCAACTTCTTGAGCGGTACGTAAAAGCTGAAGTATCCTTCCGATATGCTCGATGTAACGTCCCATTCCGCATGAGTAGAGATTCGTTATACGATAGCGATACGTAGTTCTTGATGGTAGTGGCTATTCCAACGTTTCTGTTGCGATCAATCTCCACGCCATTGAGCTCGAATCGAATTTCATCAAACATGAACGCTACGCAATTATTCGCAAGCGTTGCCTGAGACTCGTCATTTTTTTTCTTTATCGTCAATCTTCCTTCAACGTAGAGAAAGCTCTCGCACGGCAATGTGTATAAATCCTGCTGTTGTATGGGTATTCTTATCTCATCGTTATGTCCAAACGTCGTGTTGGCGTACGGATTGTACGTGTGTGTCTCAATCTTGACGACGCTGTCGTCAAAGATCAGCTCACCTCCAATGTTTAAGATATTAGCCATTTCGTACGACGAAACCCAAGGATTTCAAAAATTCAACGTTCGACGCAGTGAGTTTCTTCTTTGGCGATCGGATTGTCTCTCTAATTTTCTTTCTCGTCTGTTGCACCTGCTCAGCTTCGTCCCTACGAGCATCTCACGTTACCGCTGTCGTCTTCGTACGTGCAGTCTAACGGAGATCTCCTCTCCGCGAAAATCAATCAATCGACCGTCCTGATCCACGACGCGAAGCGTCAAGTCCGAAATGCTCCGTACGATGATCGGAAGGTAAATGATCTGTGCAGGCATTTCCGATATCTTATATCCTGGAGGCACACTCGGTGAAAACTAGTGTATCGTGTGCACGTACTTGTCGTTGCTGTATGCACCCGCGGTCACGTTACACTCTATGCGAATGATGTTTACGTTGATGATATTTATCGGAACATCCGATTCGTGCCATTGCATTGTCGCGACTCTAGCACGCGATTCGCTGAAAATCCCAGCAGCGATCCAATGTTGTTCGGTTTTGTAAAATTTATCCGATAAGCGCACTTGATCTCACTCTTCATCGTATTGTTATTAGCCCGAATAATCAATGGGTACTCTCCATCTTCGTTTGTCGAGACATTATTGGACGGGTTCCATAAAAGGGCGCGTTTCAGATACATGTCTATATCACGCAGTTCGTACGATCCTTCGGGAATGGTAATCTCCTTGTCGTCATCGTCATAGTAGAATTTATTGTTCGACGAATTTACTTTCGGTATCGTGTGATAGGTTTCAAAATTGTCAGACCGAGCTCGTAATCGCCATCGCTCAAATCCACGGCGGGAAAGTAGCTTACCGCGAGGATGCTGCTCTTGCCGGTGAGCGTAAATGTCAGTGACATGTTTGAATGAATACTGAGATTAAACAGCGTAACGTCGGTCTTTAAAGTGATTTTCAACCGACTGTAGAAAGCGCAGACACAGTTGTCCGCAATTGCTCTGATCGTATCGCTGATAAGGCGTGCAATTGTACTCTATTACATTGTTCTTCAGATACTGTGCCAATTCTCTCGGTGGTCGAAGATTGCCAAAACTGTCGAAATATATGGCACGATCTCCCCTCTTCGCGTACGCCACCCAGTGAGTACCCGGTCCCTCAGCATTATCCAAATTCACGATGCCACTCTCGTTTCGACGTATACCGCCGATCGGTAACGAGTCGAGCATGAAAATACCTCTAAAATATGGAATGCGCATACGTTTTGCCAATTGTTGCAGTTGTACGTTGGTATAGTAAAACCTCGTTTATCCGGCCTTCGATCAACCGAGGCTCCGCGTTATCCGAGCCACCGGACTTATCCGAGCCACCGGACTTATCCGAGCACTCCGCGTTAACCGAGCTGTGCGCTCGGATAATACGGAAAAACTCGGATGAAACGGATGACGCTTCGCTGCTATGCGATGCGCGCGAAGTAGTTTGCGATCGCTACTTTTTTGTTTAAACACGCACGAGCTTGTTAGTACACGCTTTGTTCTCCGCGGTTGTGAGGTAGAATTTAACAGTTGGGCCTCAACAGTCAATGAAAGAACATCGCTACATATGTCGCAGAAGCGAAAAAAAGATGTCGTGAGTGTAGAGAAAAAGTTGGAAGCAATTAGAAGATTGGATAGAGGAGAAATCATTCGCAATGTCGCGGCTGATTATGGTGTTGAAGAGACCACCGTTGGCGATTGGCGTCGAAATCGATCTAATTTAGAGCAATTCGCAATAAAATCGGGCGGTGCGATGACTAGTCGTAAAACGATGAAACCGGCAGAGTATGATAAAGTTGATAAAGCTTTATTTCTATGGTTCACTCAAATGAGAGAAAAGGGACTGCCAGTATCAGGTAAGCACCCCGGAGTTTGAAGATTCGTCATCGATACAATATCGTTTTTCCCCCTTCAGGCCCCATTTTACAGGCAAAGGCCATGATGCTTGCAAAGCAGTTTCCCGATGAAAGCGAAACTTTTACGGCAAGTTGCGGATGGCTCGACAGATGGAAGAAAAGACACGCTATTCGTCAGTTAAGCATCTGTGGCGAAAAAATGTCAGCTGATGAAGGCGGATTGAATGAATTTAAAGAAGAATTTAATAAGCTTGTAGAGGAAGAAGGATACTTGCGGGATTAAATTTATAACTGCGACGAGACTGGCCTGAATTTTCGAATGATGCCTTCTAAAACATTGGCCTCGCGAGAAGAAGCGGTTGCTCCGGGGTACAAAAAGAACAAAGAAAGGGTCAGCATTTTAGCATGCAGTAACACGTCCGGTACACACAAACTTCAGTTGATGTGTATCGGGAAATCGGCTAAACCGAGAGCAATTAAACACATCAAACCGGAAGCCTTGCCAGTTTACTACGCGCATCAAAAGAGTGCTTGGATGAGTCGCGATCTTTTCCAAAAATGGTTTTTCGAACAATTCGTCCCTTCGGTTGAGAGATTTTTGAACAAAAATGGTCTTCCAAGAAAAGCTATTTTGTTACTCGACAACGCTCCATCACACCCGAACGAGTCGGTTCTCAGAAGTGAAAATATAATTGTAAAATTTTTTCCACCGAATGTGACCTCCATTGGACAACCAATGGATCAAGGCGTACTCGAGACTTTCAAACGTCATTATCGACGTTTTTTGCTGCAAGAAATTCTGGAAAAAAGCGCCGCGGGTAGTACCCTTAAAGAGTGTTCGCTAGCAATAAATATGAAAAGTGTTATTTACTGGTCAGCTCAAGCTTGGGATGCTGTCCAAAGGCTTACGCTTGAAAAATCATGGGCAAAAATCTTGTGTTCTAACAATCAAAACGATGAAATAGCAGACGATGTAGATCTGCATAGCATCATGGAGCAGATTCCTGGTTGTGAAAACGTCGAAAGAAACGATACTGAGGAATAGGTTCATGGTGACGATTGTGAAGAACTTACAGACGACGAAATTGGCCAACTCGTAAATTCTGGAGAAGAGATCGCGGATGATATAGAAGACGGCGAGGCGGAAGAAAGTCCGGTAATCAGCTACGAAGAAGGATTAAATGCGCTTGAACTAGCTCTCAAATATATCGAGGAACAGCCGGAAAGTACTGCAAGTGATCTCTTATTGATGAAACGATGGCGAGATATTGCAACTAAAAAACGAATGAGCAGGTTGAAGCAGTGCTCTATCACTGACTTTCTTAAACCACGTTTGTAATAAGTATGTAATGCTTGTTACGCGAAAAATTAATCCACGTTCGTTAATTTTTCATTTTCATATGTTAATGTGGTTAAATTCCCTTGTACTATTTTAAATATACCAAAAATAAGGGAAGTTTTCGAGTTTTTTTTATTTATTCCGTGTTATCCGAGTTTTCGCTTATCCGAGGTACCCCTTCCCCACATTACCTCGGATAAACGAGGTTTTACTGTAGTTACACCCTTGGGGATTTTTAGCGTCTCTTCGACGTTTTTTTTTTTTTTTTTTCTCGAGACTCCCCGTCCGCGTTTGTACGGAGCGAGATAAAGTCCGTGACCTTCCATGGCGCGATTGTGACGTTGCATCTCTTCCAGCTGACGCTGCGCGGCTTTGTTATCGTTCACGGCCTTTGCGACTCCCGCCGCTCCGCCGACCAACGAGCCGAGGACCCTAATAACGGTAGGATCGGCAGGATACCGCCGCGTTTCGCTACCGGAAGTATTCGCTTGTTCTACTTCTTCTTTTTCGTCGTTTTCAAACCCATACCGAGTTTCGTTTTAGTCTTCATGGCCGCCCAGACGGCTGTAGCTGCAGCTCTCTCTCCGAGAGTCGAATCTTTCGCGGTGACACGTTTTCGCGCGAATATATTGTCGGCCACGTGTCGTACTGCGAGATCGTTGCTACGCGAGTAGGCTATGTCGTGCTCGCGACACGCTGCGTCCAATGGATTAATACCCTGATCACCTCTTGCCAATCGTGTTTCTAAACGAGACCGCAAAATTGATAGCCGGGGATATGTAATTCGATCGGAAGTGCGTTTATCGCACGATTCAACAGACCTCGACCTATCTTCGGCGACATTCGCCGCAGTTCTTTATCAACGGCGGCGGACCGTCGATGTGCGTTCGCTGCCACGGCAAATTATAATGTATTAAACAGCGGCGATATTGCTGAACCTCCGAATCTGCCTTGATATGTTCGGGAAACTTATCCCACAAATAATCTATGTAATTATAAAATTGTCGGAGTAGAATGACCTTTGGTATATACTTTAACTGCTCGGCGGTTAAATCGTAAATATCGCTGTTATCCGAAACGAGCAAAAACATTTTAAAGACTGAGCATCTCAGCTCTACGCGTCTCTATAAATAGGCCAGCTTTCTCGATACTCTTATTATAAATTAAACCGCGCGTCGGCGAGTCATTCAATCAACATCGAAATGCCGATCAACAAGTTTGGTATATCGCTCGGAAAAGGCGGTGCGGAACTGTACTATCAATGTAGCGGATTAATCAGAAATTACGTGCGCGATAACGCCGATTTCGCGTAAAAAAGCTGGAAAATGTATACCGTGTGCCATGACATTAAACGACAACAAGATCGACTATGTTCATTGGGACGATCCCAACGAGCTTGTAGATCGTCTCCGATTGCTCGAAGCTTCGCGCCTAGCGGGTCACAACGGTCACGATAACGAGATCCTGTCGATTCACGAGGAACTTCGCGAGTATGGACTTGTTATAAATTAAACCGCGCGTCGGCGAGTCATTCAATCAACATCGAAATGCCGATCAACAAGTTTGGTATATCGCTCGGAAAAGGCGGTGCGGAACCGTACTATCAATGTAGCGGATTAATCAGAAATTACGTGCGCGATAACGCTCTTTGCATGGTTGCCACCGACTTTGACGCGAAATCGCGCAAGATTCGACGGATAGATGATGCCTGTAGATGATGGTGATGCCGCTAACAAACGCTACGTGCAGCAAAGCGGGCAAATTTTAAAAGTTTGGCAGTTAGAAATCGAGAGAAAGATGGTCGTATTCCAGAAAAATATGCAAATTGTAAAAGATCGACAGGATGAAATTGAGAGAAAAATGGTCGCATTCCAGAATAACATGCAAAATACCCTAAACGAGCTTCAAAAGATGATTCAAGATGTAATTGCGAATCATCATCGTGAATAGATAAGAACGTACATCTGATCTCTGCATCAGTTGCGCGTCATCGTCATGGCTAGTAAGAAGCAATCAAGTGAGAAACGGAAGCTGGTGGAAGAATTACACGCTCCTGCGAGAAGAAATTTTACGCGAAGACGCGTCATAGTGCGCGGATACGATGACCTATGGCAGGCGGATGTGGTCGAGATGCGTCCATACACGCGATTCAACAAAGGCAACCACTACATACTCACTGTTATCGATGTGCTGAGCAAGCATGCATGGGCCGTACCGCTCAAGGCCAAGAGCTGAATCGAGGTTACTACGGCGATTGCAAAAATAATTCGAGACGGCGGAAGATGTCCGAAAAATCTGCAGACTGACAAGGGGAAAGAATTTTACAACGCAAACGTGCAGAAACTCTTGAAGAAACATAATATCAATCACTATTCGACCTATTCCGTAATGAAGGCATCGGTCGTCGAACGATTCAATCGCACGCTCAAAAACGACATGTGGAAAATGTTTACGCGCAATGGAAATTACAAATGGATCGATTCGTTGCCGGGTCTCGAATCGGATTACAACGCGCGAAAGCATCGAACTATCGGCATGCGACCCATCGATGTTACCCCCGCGATCGCCGACAAGCTCCTAACAACGGTGTACAGTCACATAAAGATCGCTGCTCCCGCGCGATTCAAAGTGGGCGACTCGGTACGCGTGAGTAAATTCAAGACAATCTTCGAGAAAGGATACACGCCAAATTGGACCACGGAGGTGTTTAGAATCGTCAAAGTGCAGAAAACTAATCCCGTGACGTATCTATTGGAAGATTCCTGCGGAAAACCCATCGCCGGCGGCTTCTACGAATACGAGTTACATCGCGTTGCTAATCCCGACGTGTATCTCGTTGAAAAAGTTTTGCGCAAGAGGGGGGATGAGGTTTATGTAAAGTGGTTAGGATTTGATAATTCACACAATTCATGGATACACAAGAATAATGTATTGTAAAAATTTATTACAATATAAAAACATATTATACATACAAATGAGTCATTTATTTTCAAAATATCCAAATGTAATTACAATATATATATATATATATATATATATATATATATATATATATATATATGTATATATATATATATATATTTATGATGGTATTTTATAATGCCCCCATGGCAGCGTCTCGGTAGAACCGGGTATAATGTATCGCTTATCGTCGTATGGACTTAGAGCGATTTTCGTTTCAGACACGGTGTACACCTCGTGTCGTTTGGACCTTATGCAAGTCTGCTGTCGCGTCATTTCAATTTCGTCGCGCAGACACCGCGTGTAATCGTCGAACGTTATCGACCTGGCTACGACGTTACTCTTAACACCTTTGACCTTTTTCGTATCTTTCTTACCGTCGACTCGCAAGGCGTACATCTTTGCTCTATTGTAAGTCCAACGAATTCGGTCATTATCGCACCGTTATTTTCGTCCTTCATCAAACCCGGAACTTTTTTATTGGCGAGTGGGATACCGTACGCATTATCGATCGTGTAATCGCTAGTGTCAAATCTTTTAATGTGGCGCTTCATGGTATCGTATACGTCGTCGCACTCGATGTGATAAATGAGACTGTCCGTATCGGTGTACGTGACTTTACACTTGTCGCGATACAACGGTAACATGTACTCGTGATGAAATTCATACAAACATGTCTTGGATATATCGAGGATGCACATACCCACGTAGATTGGTTTGTCGAATTTTACCTCGAGTTTTCGCATTTCTATTGTTACTAGATTCTCCGAAAAGACGCTGCGACTGTGAAAATTTGGTTTCGCAATCATTGCCTCCGCGCCGTATCTACCCTCCCAATGAGTCACGAGTCGCACGTCAACGTGACTGCGCACGTTCTCCATGGTTTTGCCAAACACGGCGTTGTTCATCAATTTGTATAAATTTTTCTCGAAATCATTCTTGGCCAATGTTCTAAATTTCGTATTGAGTTCTATATAATCGCGAAGCCATGGAGATTGCGCGAATTTCAATACGCGATGAATATTTGTTATACGGAGCCCGTGACGAGTACACTGCTGCAGGTTGCGATAGTGTATGACATAACGTTTCTTATCGTATAATGTTGCGAGGAGCTTGTCCTCCCGCTTACCGGGTGGTTTATCGCGCGTTGGACAGAACGGTAGGTCAGTGTGCGCGTCGTGAAGATGTTGCGGATACTCCAAGTCGACTTCGAGAATGTAGGCTATTGATGAATCCAACGCGACATCCATAAAATCGGTTACGTCGTCGACCCATTGAAAATCTGCGTAAGGCAATGGTTGACACATTGCCCAGCCGTACAAGTTGTTTACATCGAAATACATTAGGTACGACGACGGCTTCGATGGATCGTACGACTGCATGTACTTGTTGTTGGCCAGCGCGTATCTGTTTGAACATTGACTCAAACCGCCGCGTATACCTCGTTCGATAAACATGACCATGTCAATGTCGGTGAGCAGTTTGAAATTGATACGCGTATGCTTCAACATAGCATCCCACGTAAAACCTGGTAGAGTGTAATAATACGCCGGATCGAGTCCATAACTCGCGACGCAGCTATCGCGAAAATTTTCAAAGATATCGGCCAACAGCAAAACATCGGTTTTGAGATATAAATCGCTGTAGTCACCGAGCGTTCAAATGGAGAACCGCTGCCAGACGTTGACGGCGTGCGCGTAATCGCTCTCGGATACGGTGTCACCTGTCAATGAACTGTAAAACGATTCGCGCGGTGGTAAACACGAGTCCTCCAACTTTTCGATGCAGTCAATGTACTCGTACGGAAACACGCCTTTTCGTGTCAATAAATCAAAATTTTCTGCGGATAATTTACAAAATTCGCGTTGTAATATTCGCAGTTTATCCTTGCTGAGATAAGATGCCAATTTGTCGAGACTAGCGGTGAGAAACTTATATGAATCGATAAATCGCAATTTTATGCAAGTTTTCTTATCTTTATCTTTATCTTCGGTGCTTTGACGTTTTTCGTAAACGAAATGTATTTTTCTTTTGTGATTGGAAGCAGATCTACATGTCCTTCGTACGCTGTTGCTATTTCTGTGATAATAAAATGTGCGTCGTAGCCCGATAAATTGTGGAAAACTATGGGAATGCAATGCGAATCTTTGTAATTTAAGTTGCAATTTGAATGCGCGGGACCTCTGCATCGACCGATCAGATGACAATAATCGCGTACTCGCACGTCATCGGGCTCGAACGGTTTTTCGCACACGTGACAGTGTGTTGCGCTGTTAAATTTTTCCCATTCGTCTCGCGTGAAATCTGCCATGGGTACATTAGTGGACAAGATAGTCTTTACGTTGTGAGCTAAACGTCTTAGCTCCTCGGCAAACCATGCGACGCAATCTTTATCGCGACGAAACCGATACATTGATAACGAGGCGTCGTACGAGCAACGGACATAGTACCCTATGCTAAATACGCGATGATGTTGATACATGTACCTGGACGTTTCCGGATCCGCTTCCATCTTCTCCAGGGTACATTCCAGGTCGGCGTATACGATAAACGGAACTCGTTCCTTCCTGCTGTGATTCTTAAAGGTCAACCACTTGTCGTTATCACTCGGTAACTTGATCGCGCAGTCGTTCATCTCCCGACAGTCGACGGTGTGGGCTTCCAATTTCTCGCTGGAGCTGAAGTAGTGCAAACATCCGTAAATAATGAAAATGTTTATATATCTTTCCAGTAAGATTTATTTTTATTATCTATTAAGATGTATACTCACCGATCGCAAAAGTATTTCCGACCATTGTGCCTATTTAATTGCGAGCTCACGAGGCGGGATAGATTCTTGATCCATGCAAAATGCCCCACGTTATCGTTATGCACGTACAGCAGATTTACATGTTTGTCCATCTTTCGGTCGGTGAGGCGTATTGGCAGGATAGTAAGTTCCTTGTTTTTTTTCTCGATGCTGTAGACGTTGATGGAGATGTCGTTCTGATTTTCAAAAGTTTTAATTTGATCCAACGTCATTGGGAACTCAATGTCTGTAAGATTTAGCACTGATGTGTAATGTGGATACGACGATTCCAGATCTGCATTTCTTTGGGCTGGATGCAGAGCAGCCACCACTGACCATGCGAAACATGCATTGTCCATTGATCGCACGTTTATCACCGCTCTCTTCATTTTAATTTCTCGCGGTATTTCCACAAAACACCCCGCGTGCAATGGATTATATTTGTTCTCATTTACCGTTAAATTGAGTATACGCGACAACGCCCATCCGCTATCACGTTCCTGGAATTCCTCCAGCGATGCTAGAGTAGGCTCGATAACGGGTCGCTTGTACCACTCGTGCAGATCAGACTCACGAAAGAGTTCACAATTTCTCGTAGCGATACTTTTATTCGCGCGTTTGTCACCCGCAACAAATTCACCATTAAACATTGTGTTTATCTTTACATTGTCATGTCGTTGCATGACGTTCCGCACACGATCGAGTACAATGTCTCTCGCATCTTTGAGAAATTGACGAGGTTCGATGTGATTGGAATTTATTACCACACCAGTCAGTATACGACTTTCGAAAGCCGTATCTATCTCGCGCCATCTGAGTCCTGTCTCACTCGCACCGTATCCGGCACCCACATGCACGAAACGTTGACGTACCGAATCTTTCAGACCTTCGAGTCGTGCGATACAAGCGACCAACGCTGTTTGAGACCGATCGATAGTCGTGGCCGTTTAATTCGGCTTTGTTTTTCCATCGATTCGATAAACTCGTCGCATCGTTGCTCCCACACGGTAAATTCTTCCCTCGAATTTAATAGGGTGGATTGCTGCAACAACTCTTGCTCCATTGCAATGTCTTCAGATAACGCGAACGGGGAAGAGAGAGAGAACGCGAACGGGGGACGGGAGCGCGAGGGAACATCTTATATGAGGGGGAACGGGAGCGAGAGAACGCGAGCGAGAGCGCGCCGTGTGACGTTACGCGGATCGACGCGGCCATTGCATGCGGACCCCTCCCCCGCGGCGCGCTGAAAACGCGAACGCGGTTCCCTGCTCCCCGCGGCGCCCGCGAACGCGGTACCCCTCACCCCGCGGCGCCCGAAACGCGGTACTCCCTCCCCCTCACCCCGCGACGCCTGAAAAACGCGACCGCGGTACCCCCCCTCACCCCGCGGCGCGACCGCAAACGCGGTACGCCCTCCCCCTCCACCCGCGGCGCCGGAAACGCGGTACCCCCCTCCCCCTCCCCGCGGCGCCGGAAACGCGGTACCCCCCTCCCCCTCCCCCGCGGCGCCGGAAACGCGGTACCCCCCCCTTCATTATTTTGAGTGTATGTGTATGTGTCCTTCATTAATAAACATTTGATTTAATACGATTGTTGGCGAAATTCTCGGCCGGGCGTAACTCCGGTTCGCCAATTGGAGCAGAAAAGGCCGGGTCGACCCCGACAGGGATCCGGAGTGCGGAGAATGAGCGGACAATGACCTTTTGCACTTTCAGTTGCACGGCACTTTATTTTACAATGTACAGTTTCGCCGAGGGCGTTTACAGCGTAGAAATGCACCTCTCGCTGTAAGCGAGGATAAGATGCGGACGCACAGAGGCGTTAAGTTCGTCACCGCACGGTGAGCGCGGATCCAACGCGCGAATGGCGCGGTTGCGAGTGCCTGCGAGACACTTTGCTGAGTGCACTGACGGCACTGTAACTGCAGCGCGGATGCACAACGGGGCGTAAGTCCGCGTGAACCGCCACTGGCGAGATTAACGAATGCACGACGGCGAGACCGCGTGAATCGGAGTAGAGATCTGTGCGTACGGGTGCAAGTCGGCTGGAACGACCGCTTGAACCGCTCGATTATCTTCTACTGAGGGACCGGAGCTCTCGCGGGCCCGTTTCCGGAACATTTCGTGACGCGACACTTGAAAGGGCCAATCGGCGCGTTTCACAGGATCACGGGATCCTCGCGTGTCCGGATCGATAACGCGACGCGAGAGACAGCGCGGTCAGGGGTGACGCGGGGGAGCGGCGCGAAGTCGCCTCGTTCAGGGGGCGGCTCAGGGATGGCGGCAGCGGTATCGATCGCGGTGATCGATCGCGGTGAAAATCCTGAACAACGATTATAGCTTATCCTTTTATAATTATTTCAATTTACTTTACTTTATTATTTTTTTTTGTACCTGCATCTATTTATTTAATCGATTCCGGAAAATTATTTGTAGGATTCAATTTCAAGATTCTAAACAAAAATATGGCGATGGTACCAAAGAACTATGATAACTTAAAAAAATATATTTCGTTTATTAAAGTACCTTCTACCCATTTTATTGGTTCGAAAAAATTGCTTGTTATAGAATACCGTCTCAAAAGTCTACAAAAAAATATGGTACAAAGAGTATATCATAATTTTAAAAAATAAGAAACAATATTTTATTTTTTAAACTTCCGCCTATCTATTTCATTGGTTCGAAAAAATTACTTGTAGAATACTGTCCCAAAATTCTACATAAAATATATGGCGATCGTAACAAAAGCATATCATATTTTTAAAAAATATAAAAGAATACTTTATTTTTTTAAAGTACAGCCTACCCATTTTAATGCTTCCAAAAAATTATTCTGATAGGAACCTACTCCAAGATTCTACAAAAAAATTTTCGTAATTGTGCCAGAAAGATGTCGGAATTAAAAAAGAGCAAGAACATTTATTAATTTTTTTTATCAACGTTTCTGTCATCAGAAACTTTTCCCGAATTTTCCACAAATGTGTCAATGATATTTACAGCATATTAAAATTTCATCAAAATCGATTAAGCCGATCAAGATATGAATTATTGTTGAAATTTTTATTTTTATTTTTTACACCAAAACGGTTCGATATTAAGGGCTAATATTTGATTAAATTGTAAGTGACACTGATAGCAATCAAAGGAAAAAAAATGAGTATGATCCGTGTGGGGGCACATTGATTCTTCTTATCCGGCAACGGCGGCCTTTAGGTACGTTGTCATGGTTTTATTCGATTATTCCGGCGTTTTTATACTTGTGATTCAATTAGATTGTTTATTTTATTCATATTATTAAGAGATTGTTTAATGTTTTAGTATGCTAACGTTATCATGTTTTTTGATATTTATTTTCTTCTTTCATAGCAATCCGTTCCGAAGAAGACCATAAGTACAGTCGAAACGTTAACCGTGTGTATTGTTTGTTTAATAAATTGTTTCTATTTTAATCCAATATTTCTCTTTTAGCGCTCGTGATTTCGCCGTTTAAACATGCATAGCTAAAATTATAAACTTAATAAGAGTAAAAAGAATACTATAAACTACAATTCTTTTCTCGATAGCTAATATTTATTTAATTATTATTATGCATTTAAATATTAAATTTAAATATCATGCTATACTATGCTAAAGTTAATGTTTTTCTAATGTAGGACTTTTTTCAGATAAAAGAGCGTATTGGCAAAAACAGGGATTGCTATTTATACATTATCCTTACAAATTTTAATTCTTATGTTTATTAATATTTATTTAATTATATTTGCAATTTTTATATTTATAAATTTCATATATGTATATATATATACATACATATATACATATATAAATTGTAAATATAATTAATAAATATTTATAAATGTAACGTAGCGCAACGTCGGTTTGACAACTCGAGATTTGGCAGAGTCGGCGTCGTCGGCGAGGCTGGCCGGCTGGCGAGGCACAACTCGCACGAGACGCGATACCGGCGATACCCGAAATGCGTGGCATCGTGGCAACGTCGCATAGCCGGCGCGTGCCAAAGCAGCTACACGTCATAGCTCAAGAGAGAAGGAGACAGCCGAGACAGCAGATCGTATGTCTGTCCTTCTCTCCTCGCTCGAAGTTTGCCGAGCGCTGGGCCGGCCGAGCGCGGCCGCCGCGGCCAGCATATCCCCTCCAGCTGGCTAGTTCGGACACGAACCATTAGCACGGACGCAAACCATGTGCAGTTACCGAGCGAAACGACGTAGTTGAGTTGCACTTTCTCAGGCGGCGCGTCGGAAAATGCAACACACGAAAAAGGCCGGGATGGCCTCTCTCAGGTTTCTCCCTGCTTGGGTTGAGTTAGGTAACGCAATTTTGTGAATTATTTTGTTAGGGAGAAATAAAGCTACTACCATTTAAGATTTTTGGATTTACAACATACATTGCGTGTGTATTTGGCGCTTTTTTTTACTTTTTTTTTTTGAAAAAGGTAATTTTGTACTGATTACGATATATACACCCTACACTAGAGATCCTATAGTGTAACAGAGATTCGCCAATGATCACGTGATCGTGAGATGACGCTGATTGGTCAGGGTGAATTGTGCTTATGTAGCTGCTGCCATATTGAATTATACATAGCGACAACGCGTGTGACACATGCAACGACACATGTGTTTCACTGTCATCTTATAGAGGTTAGTACATTTTACTTTGACGTCTTTTTATTATTTATAAGCTTTTATTCAATGAGTTATTGTTATTGCATTATTAAATGCTTTGCATTAATTATTGCACATTTTTTGTTTAGACTCGCGATGCCAACCTTTTGTGCGGCAAATCGCTGTACCAATAACAGTGATAAAGGTTACTCACAAGGGAACGGTCGGGGGTGTCCGAGACCGATTTGGATAAGCTTTGGCTATGTTGTAGAGCATCAAAATATATTAGACACGTATTTTTTTTTTTTGCGGCTTATCTCGACGTTTAGGGGTTGGAACAACCCCTCGAAAATAACGGATTTTATAGTTTTTAGCGAATATCTTCGAAAATATAAGGCGTATGAAAAAAAGTTTGGTACAAAAGGTTTATGGCTTTTTGTGCTCTTTACAATGGCGTAATCAGATTTTTCAAATTTGTCACATTTTTTAATTTAACCCCACCCCCACCTATTATTTTTACGCCATTGTAAAGAGCACAAAAAGCCATAAACCTTTTGTACCAAACTTTTTTTCATACGCCTTATATTTTCGAAGATATTCGCTAAAAACTATAAAATCCGTTATTTTCGAGGGGTTGTTCCAACCCCTAAACGTCGAGATAAGCCGCAAAAAAAAAAATACGTGTCTAATATATTTTGATGCTCTACAACATAGCCAAAGCTTATCCAAATCGGTCTCGGACACCCCCGACCGTTCCCTTGTCAGTCTTTAATTTTCCATCAAACGAAGAGTTACGAAAGAAATGGATAGCAGCGCTTGGGAAGGGCTCGGATTGGCGACCCACATTTCAATGAATTTGTGAGGTGAGTGATAAAAATTAATTTTTATTAGTTTATTATCAGCTGTAAAAGGAATAGAGCTTTTAATAACTAGTGTTTCTAATTTATATTTGTCCTATTTCTCAGTCCTGTAATATTTTTCTTATATTTCAGGTCCATTTCAATTCAATGGATATACAGCTCGTTGCTGGACGGAAGCAATTATGTAAAAATGCCATACCATGCCATTTCTGTGTATGCCCGTATGGTAAGGAGACTAATAAAAAAATAAATTAAGAAAGAAGTCCACCAAGCCATTTGAAATGCAAACCATGCGTATTGTTCAGAAAGGAAGTCTTTACCTCTTCAACTCCGCTCCTCTAATAATACTTTGCCACACACTTATATATCCGAACACAATTATTTTGCTCACACTGGAGAATAAGGAGTATTTTATAAAAGAAGTGTCTAATGATGCAAAGAAAAAATTGAGCTTAGTAAATAGTGAAAGAAATAGACATGTTGATCACTGCCCATTATTGAGGAGTCCGATTTCTATAGACCAATTATGGACAGAATCAAATATGGATATAAATCAGAATGAATCAAATTGGGATATAAATCACAATGAATTAGATATAAATTCAAGACAAGCTTTAATTTCTAAGATAGATACTTTGTCAAAAGACAATGAAAATCTGAAGTTAAAGTTAAATGAAATACGGATGACTCAAACTAGGAAGATAAATGACCAAGATGCAAAACTAAAAGAAGTTACCGCTGATAACAAAGCTTTAAAGAAACAACTAGAGAAACTCAATCAACAGATCATAAGAATCAATTCATCAGTTGATAAATGAACATCAAGACCAAGTCAATATTCTGACAAATAAATTATAAAAGGGCTCAGCCTTTGGACTGCATGTGGTACAAGCGGATACAATCGACTTAGGAAAGCATTTGATGTTGAGCTCCCTGCAGCAAGAACACTTCAGAGAAAAATTCAAGATATTTCATTCAACCCAGGAATCCTGGAGGATATTTTCTTGTGTCTAGAAAGTAGAATCAACAATATGGAGGAGAGAAGTAAACTTTGTTGCCTTGTCTTCGATGAAATGAGTATAGAGCCTAAAATTGAGTACGATCGAGGTAGTGATTCAAACATGGGATACTGTACTCTTCCAGCCCTTCCAATTGCAGCATCCAAGGCTTTGCTATTTCTTATTGCTGGAGTCTATAAACGATATAAACAAGTTTTAGCGTACCATTTCACATCAACTTCTACAGACAGTGCAACTGTAAAAGACTTTATTTTATCCCTGTTAGAAAAATGTGAAACTTCTGGGCTTCACGTGCTTGTATTGGTTTGTGACATGGGAAACAGAGGTATTTTAAACCAGCTGGGCTTCAGTTGCCGTAAAAATGATATTCAATACAGTATATAGCATCCTTTTAATAAGAAGGAGAAGTTATTTGCTTTGCCTGATGTAGTTCATGTGTTTAAAAATCTAAAAGAAATGCTCATGAAAATTGGGATTATTACTCTTCCGGATGAATTGGTTCGTGAATATGGTTTACCAACGGAAACTATAGATATGAATTTGATCGAATGGCTTGATGAACAGCAGTCTGACATGGGCTTGAAATTTGCACCAAAATTGAAGAAGAAAAATATTAAAGCAAATCATTAAAAAAAAATGAAAGTTGATACTACAACCTCAGTATTAAATGAACAGACAGCAAGTGGTCTTTTCCGATATGGTGAATTACTTCAGGATCCTGTCATGATAACGACAGGTTGGTTTATATTGATTTTGCGACACTGGTTTAAAATTGTGACTTCCAGAAACAGACGTTTTGCTCTCAGTTTCCACAACATGGATGCTTATACAACTTCCATTAAAATCATCCAACTAGTAAACAATATATTTAAAAATGCTGACTTAGGAGAGAATTGGAAAGTAACTCGGTCTCACAAATAATGTACTGTGATTGTATATTGGAAATTCAAAACTACCTTTTGCAAGAGAAATCTTTCGAATTTGTATATCTTGGTAATTTGACTCAAGATTCAGTTGAAAATAAATTCTCTCAAGTTCGATCAAGTTGTCCTAAGCCTACAGCAAGAGACTTCAAGTACCGCCTAAAAAATTTGAGCATATCTGGGGAAGCCACTCGCATTTCAAATTCCAGTTACGACCATGATGACAGCCCCACATTGATCAGTCTCATGCAGAAAATTGAAAAGCCAAACACAAAACAAACTTCCGAACTTTCTATTAAACTGCCAAAACTGCAAGACTGTCCATCCTTGTCCTTGGAAGAAGAAGAAATCTTATACAAGATGTGTGGATATGTTCTCCGTAAGCTGCAGTCAAGTATAAAATGTAAAGTATGTTACAATAGTTTACTACACCAGGGACCTGTAGATCATCCCAAAGCTGGACTTTTGCTTGTATGTGAATTTGTAGAAGCTGCATTAGTACGAGTGTCTGATGAAGTGTATCAGATTCTTCATGGTGCAAAATCAATTATAATGGCTTCTGAGAACATAATAAAAGATTTAGGAGGATCACTCAAATGTACTTTGGAAAGTCATATAATGAAGGAATTATCTTCATTTCCATTGTCTACATGTCATGACCAAAGACAAACATTAATTTCAAGATTTCTTAGCATGCGACTCCATCAATTACTACCTTGCCCAAAAAGTAACCAGAATACTGCTTTTGCTAGTAAAAGTATGGGTTCAAGATTACTCGCTGACGCTTTTAATCCACGTCCCAGATAAAAACTTAAGAGTTTATATTATTAAGTAAATTCCATTTTGTGCAATTTTTTTTATTTTATGTTTTTGTTAATTCTAATATTTCTAGATTTTTTGTTCTTATTCTTGAGAGTGATTTAAATTCAAATTTAAATACATTATTAAATATATTATTATTCATAATATTAAGTAAATCCATATTGTGCAATTTTTTATTTTAAATGGATATATTATTTTTCACACTTTTGTGACATTGTGCCAAAAATTTAGTTCTTATTTTTTACTAATTTAGATTTTAAATTAAGTACATATATTATTAAGTATATTATTGTCTAAGTAGATTCCATGTTGTGCAACTTGTTTTTTATTTTAAATGGATATATTGTTCCTTACAATTCTGTGATATTTCTAAAATTTTAGTTCCTATTCTTGAGAGTGATTTATAATTAATTTTAAGTTACATATATTATTAAGTATATTATTTTGACTATGTTATTAAATAGATTCCCCATGTTACGCAATTTCTCTGTAAACGTCAAATAGATGTACTATTAATAGAATTTTGTTGAAATATAAGGTAAATATCTAGAAAAGGTCAAACCTCACCGATGACCTTGACCTTGACATATGTTGTCAAGGTCACCCTCCTGAGTGACCTTCAGAAGGTTTCAGCCGGCGGTCATTGTTTATTAAAAAGTTATAAACAAAAATAGTTAGGAAAATATAGCAGCTATTTTGAGTATTGGAAGGCATAAATGACTAATATATATGTCTTGACCTTGACATATGTTGTCAAGGTCACTCTCCTGAGTGATCTTCAGAAGGTTTTAGCCGGCAGTCGTTGTTTATTAAAAAGTTATAAACAAAAAAAGTTAGAAAAATATAGCAGCTATTTTGAATATTGGAAGTACACGCATGTATGTACTTTGAAGGCACACTATGGCCGGTATTCATAATCAGATCTTATTTCAAGACCGTCTTAAGTAATATCTTAAGATGCTAATACGGCTCTGTGATTGGTTAATGACATCTTAAGATTGTACTTAAGATGGTCTTAAATTAAGAACCGACTATGAATACCGGCCTATGTGTATAGTTTAACAATAGTGGAACCCCCCGCAGGGGGGCGGAACCTACTGCCTCCACGCATACACTTTCCACGCGAAACGAGGTGCCACATGGGTTTGTGGCGCGCTTTACAAGCTCGTTTATATATATATACATAATGAATAAATCGATCATCTGTGTGAATTTTGTGGCGATATACAATAAACGAGCTTGTAAAGTGCGCCACGAACCCATGTGGCACCTCGTTTCGCGTGGAAAGTGTATGCGTGGAGGCAGTAGGTTCCGCCCCCCTGCGGGGGGCTCCACTATTATTAAACTATACACATAGTGTGCCTTCAAAGTACATGCGTGGACTTCCAATACTCAAAATAGCTGCTATATTTTCCTAACTTTTTTTGTTTATAACTTTTTAATAAACAATGACCGCCGGCTAAAACCTTCTGAAGGTCACTCAGGAGAGTAACCTTGACAACATATGTCAAGGTCAAGACATATATATTAGTCATTTATGCCTTCCAATACTCAAAATAGCTGCTATATTTTCCTAAATTTTTGTTTATAACTTTTTAATAAACAATGACCGCCGGCTAAAACCTTCTGAAGGTCACTCAGGAGGGTGACCTTGACAACATATGTCAAGGTCAAGGTCATCGGTGAGGTTTGACCTTTTCTAGATATTTACCTTATATTATTTAATATTAATTCAAAATTAGATATCTCACAAAATCATATTATTTAATATCAATTCAAAATTAGGTGTGTCACAAAATCATATTTAATATTAATTCAAAATTATGTTGCAAAATCATATTATTTCATATCAAATCAAATTTATGTTACAAAATCATATTATTTTATATCTATTCTAAATTATGTTACAAAATCATATTATTTCCATATTTGATTCTGACAATAATTGTTCTAGAGAAATCGGACTCCTCAATAATGGGCAGTGATCAGCATGTGTATTTCTTTTACTATTTACCTAGCCCAATTTTTTCTTTGCATCATTAGACACTTCTTTTACAAAATACCCTTTATTCTTCTTCCCAGTGTGAGCAAAATAATTGTGTTCGGATATATAAGTGTGTGGCAAAGTATTATTAGAGGAGCGGAGTTGCAGAGGTAAAGACTTCTATACTGGACTTTCTGAACAATACGCATGGTCTGCAGTTTCAAATGGCTTGGTGGACTTCTTTCTTAATTTTTTTTTTTTTTTTTTATTAGTCTCCTTACCATACGGGCATACACAGAAATGGCATGGTATGGCATTTTTACATAATTGCTTCCGTCCAGCAACGAGCTGTATATCCATTGAATTGAAATGGACCTTAAATATAAGAAAAATATTACAGGACTGAGAAATAGGACAAATATAAATTAGAAACACTAGTTATTAAAAGCTCTATTCCTTTTACAGCTGATAATAAACTAATAAAAATTAATTTTTATCACTCACCTCATAAATTCATTGAAATGTGGGTCGCCAATCCGAGCCCTTCCCAAGCGCTGCTATCCATTTCTTTCGTAACTCTTCGTTTGATGGAAAATTAAAGACTGAGTAACCTTTATCACTGTTATTGGTACAGCGATTTGCCGCACAAAAGGTGGCATCGCGAGTCTAAACAAAAAATGTGCAATAATTAATGCAAAGCATTTAATAATGCAATAACAATAACTCATTGAATAAAAGCCTATAAATAATAAAAAGACGTCAAAGTAAAATGTACTAACCTCTATAAGATGACAGTGAAACACATGTGTCGTTGCATGTGTCACACGCGTTGTCGCTATGTATAATTCAATATGGCAGCAGCTACATAAGCACAATTCACCCTGACCAATCAGCGTCATCTCACGATCACGTGATCATTGGCGAATCTCTGTTACACTATAGGATCTCTACCCTACACCGTAAGCTTATATATATTTCTATAACTTTACCGTAAGAATCCTTAAAATGACAAAGAATATACATACGCAATTATAAAATTTCTTAATAAAAATGTTATTTTTTTTCATTAAAATATCAAGTATACAAGATTGACATAAATTCACAGATTTATATTACTTTTTTTACAACTCATAGTTGCAGACTCAAAAATTAAAAAAATACATAAAGAGAGGAGAGACAGAGAGAGAGAGAGAGAGAGAGAGAGAGAGAGAAATATTGAAATTGCATAATATAAAAGATTTCGACACTATAAAAATTATGTATTTATTTTTTTATCATCGTGTTACGGATGCAGCAGATTAATTTGATAATAAAATGCGATGTATTTTCTGTAATGCGATCTTTAAGAAAAAAATACGTCGATTGTTTCGAAAATCAAAATTTGTTACAAAAACTTTTCATGAAATATAATATATTGTTTTGTTAAATGTATATATTATCAATCTCAAGTCACAAGCCGAATTACATACGCGGGCTGTGAAGAAGCAGAAGAAAATGAGTAGTAAAACGATTAAGCAATTGGACATTGTGAAGAAAGAGAAGGCAAAGAATAAACGATACAATATGCCAGTAAGATATATTAGTTTCTCATGTATTTCATCGTATCTTATATTTAATTTTAATTTTTCAAACTTTAATTATATCGAACTTGTTAATTTATTTTTCAACACATTTCTAATGTCATTTTTTTCTAGGTAAAACAAACAAAGAAATTTGATGCAGATGATGCAAACTTCAATAAACTTGTAAATAATTATAGAAATAAGTTGAAAGGAATTAAGGGGATGCTGGAGCCGTCTGTATAACCGACGGAGTGACAGCGACACTGACATAATCGGTCTAAGTAATATCTTTGAATTGGTTGAACAGAATGGAAAATCCTTTTACACGATTAAAGTACGCACAAAAATGTAGAGGGCTGTACATGATTTTTTCTGATAAACTAAAAAAATTTTATATTGTCTTCACCTGACGACAATATTTGCTTTATACAAAAATTCTGCAGTTTTTCTATAGAAAATAGTGATATAGCCCTCTACAAAAAACTGTCAGGAATAATATCGTGCAATTAGAAGTAAGATTTGAAGCCTAAAAAAAAAGATATTACTTAGACCAGTGGAAGATGAAAGGTTAGGTGCTATCGAAGAAATCGTGTATATTTTCCACAAAAATATACACGCAGGCTAGTGAGCAGAGATGACGCAGCAATCGAACAAGGACAGATGTCATTTCGTTAGACAAAGACAGATATAGGAAAAACAAAATTAGAAATGTTGACATTATCGACATCGAGGAAGTTCGGCCGTCACTCCAGCATCCCCTTAATTTGAAAAAATTGAAATGGTACGAATCTTCGAGTGAATTTTAATATACAGTAAAATAAAATTAATTTAATAATATTTAACAATGTATTCGTATTATTGTATGTATTGTCGTTTCTGTAAACAAGTTAAAAGAATGATTAGAAATTTTCCCTTTACTGTTAACTTATCGTTAACTTTTCAATTCCTATTACCTTGACCCACATTACATCATCTTATTGAAATGGAATAATTATGAGATTTACATGTATTTTATGTCTTCCTCTTTTTCAAGTGTATTTGCATTAAAAATGACTTTAAAAAATTAGAGATTTATGAAGGTATGTATTTCATAAAACCAGTCCAGAAAAAATTAAGTACAAGGTACATGTATAATATATCGTTTTCTGATTGTCTTAAAATTATAAGTCTTAAAATTATAAGAGATGAAACATAACAAAATCTTACATGCTAAATATTTGTTGTTTCATAAAACCAGTCTAGAAAAAAAAATAAACTATAAGGTACATGTAGACATAGTTTTCTTAAACATTTTATCTTAAAATTATTATCTTAAAATTATAAAAAAATCTTACATGTGTCTTGATTCGTAACTAAACTCATCTGTAAAAACAAGATTTACTGGCAATTGCGATATATCAAAATATATTGTTGTTAAATGTATAATATTACGAAAAATGTAGAACACATGTGGAGTCCGCGTCCGTCGTGCGAGGCCTGAAACAAAAAATGAGAAACGTAAATAAATAACGTAAAGAAACGTAACGCGCGATAGCCAAGTGTCATTTTGCATATACTTACCCTATCAACGGCGCTCTTGCTACCGCTGCTGCTGCTGCTGCTGCCGACGATATTGCTCCCTCAGCTCAATCCTTCGACGACGCCTCTCCCTCCCCATATAGGGCTTGCCAGACTTAACAACAGGGCCAATGCTTGGCCCGATATATGGTACCCGATGATTGGCCGATACTTGGCATTCTATAGTGGACCATGCTTGGCGAATGATTGGGTGCCATTCAGATAAAGGAACTGTACATTTTGCTATGGCGCTAATGTTTGGCCCGACATACGGTGACCAATGATTGGCCAATACTTGGCTTACTGTATTCGCTCATGCTTGGCATATGAGTGTGCGCCATTTGTATTCGCACACTGAGAAAAAACAAAGTAGTTGTGGCAACTATTCGTTTGGCAACTCTGCAATTTAAGTACTTGTAACTAGTTTTCCAAAGTAATAGGAACTAAATAATACTGAATACTATAAAAATATAGTCACAGAAACAATATTTGTCAACCATTAGTTGATAGTGAAATAGCGCGCCTCAACTATAATTATTATAGTTATATAAACTCCATAAAATAAGATATGACAATAACATTTTTCCAGTTTAGATAAATATTTTTTTGAAGTGAAGCATACTTCCAGAAGCCAAAGCGGCGCGAGCGGCAGCGCGGGCTCGCGCGGCGAGAGAGTTCGGCTCGCGCCCGCTACGCGGCGTATCGCCAGTATCCTTTCTCGTAATTAAAATTCAACATCGATTCCTATAACTAGGGCCGCTCAGCAGGGTTCTGTTTGTAAGAAGCATTTGATCGTTTGTCTCGGAACAAAGCCAGGTCGATTAACGTTGTCAAAAACTTTTCTTTTCCGAGTAGTAACTCTACTGCATGGTAAGAATGTCAACATGGCTTTTTTACAATGCCATCAGGCTTTATTTTTTTTTTTAACGCGGGGAAATCTACTACCGGCCAGTCTGACCGGTAGCCCCCTCGCTATGGGAGGGGGAAGACCCCCCCGCCTCCGGGAGCGAGGCGAGGGGAGTGTCGGATTCTTACCGACTAAAACCCCGCGGGTATCCTTCATGGCGCGTTTTTCGCGTTGGAGAGGGGGCCCCGGGAAGCGCACTGATTCGTCCGGGACCCCCCTCCCCCCGCGCCACGCCCTATAACTTGGGCGCCTGTCTTGGGGCACAATGTGCCCCGAGGCCTGGGCCTATTTTTCCTGTTTGTAGCGGGGGACACCAGCCCCAACCCGCTACCCCTCGCGCGGGGGCTATCGGCGGACGAGTGGTCTCCCGCTCACTCGCCCGCGCCCCCAGCTCGGCTCCCTTACACTGTGTGGGGAGCCGAGTCTATCCTTTATCCGAACCACTGCCCCCCGACATGAGAAACAGTGGACCAGCCAGGGAGGGGAAATTGGGAAAGGAGCCATCGAAACTCCGACCGCGCCAACGGCGCTCCCACCCCAGAAGGAGTGGGGAGCAGGCCTTTAAAGGCCTACTGCACCCGTCGCGCGGCCTCCTTCTCTCTCACGGTGGAGTGTCCATTCCCATCCCCCCACGTCATCCTACCTCCCCCTCTGAGGAGGAAGACCACACGAGTGGGCGTCGACCATCGCGCTGACGCGGCAGCCTCGGCCCTCCGCTGCTGCTGCTCCTCCCATCGTCGCCGTCCGCCCCCGGTGTGTGGAAGAGGGCAGAGCTCGCCCAGCGCCGCCTCGAACCGTACGACGACGGTACGTTTGCGCGAGTGGGCAGGTCGAGTCGCGATTGCGACACCCACCCCCGCTGCTTCCTCCGCGACGGCGGCGGCCTGGCTGTGGCTGCCTCCGTCTTCGCGGGGGTGGTGGTGGCTGTCCACCACCCCGCCTCTATCACCATTATCAGGAGGGGCAATCTCCCCCCCCCCCTCCTGATGCGCTCCCCAGCCTCCTTCTGGGCCATGACTTGGCCGCAGAAGGAGGTAAAAGCGCGCCATTTCTCATCCCCATGTGCCCCGACTGCCGCCTGCAAGACAGCCGGGGGGGAGAGATCGTTACCGATCACCGTCCGGAGGACACGGCGCTCCTCGTCCCATGCGGGACACCACTCGAGGGTGTGCTGCGCCGTGTCCACCGCCTCCGGACAGTGGTGACAGCCGGTGGTGCGTTCCTTCCCAATTCGGCACAGGAACTCACTGAAGCAGCCATGCCCGGTGAGCACCTGTGTCGAATGAAATGTGAGTCCGCGCCCTTTTCGTCCTGCCCAATCGCGCAGGACGGGTTGGACGGCCTCCCTGATGCTCCTGCCGGAGACCATGCGTGGATCCAGGAGCTTCTCCTCCCACTCCTGGAGCATGGCCTCCGTTTCTCACAGCTTACAGCGCTGCCCTCGCCCTCGGCGGAACCTCACCGAGGTTCGCCTTCACCTCCTGAATCCCCCGATATATCCTCGCTTGCCTCTTTGCGAGGAGTTCGATCGGGGGGATTCCCGCGAGGGCAGTCGCCCCGATATGCGAGACGGTCCTGTAGGCTCGCGATGCCCGTTGCGCAATGAGGCGCTGGACACCCGCGAGCTTTCCGCAGAGCGCCGGATTCTCTGCGACCTTATCTGACCATACCGGCGCTTCCGTACAAAAGTACAGAGTGGACCGTCATAGCATACAGGCGACGCACGTGTCCGCCCGCGCCAGGAGCTTTACCTCCCCTGACCCGTTTCAGAGCCCTCGTCAGCTCCTCCCCAGTGACCCCCAGTTCATCGCTCCACTCGGGAGCTGGAGTCCTCGGAAATAGGACGGCACCGCCGTCCCCCGCAGGGAACAGGGTTCTGACTACCCTCCCTGCGAACCGGGGGTTTCCAGGGTTTTCGTTAGCGGGGGCGTCCATGGCCTCAAACGGTCAAGGATCAATTTATAAGGGCGCCCCCACGGATCCTCGTCTAAGGAGCTGAGGAGCTCTCCCCAGAAGCGCTCCTTGGCCGCACGAATCGCGCCGGAGAGGGCCTGGCGGGCAGCACGCCAGGCCTCCCTGGTTTCCTCCACGTCACGATCTCCGTGACCGGCCTTCGCGCGGCGCCACTCCCTCATGTGATGGACGGGTGCTCGCCTTAATGCGGCGATGTCATCCGTCCACCAGTATGTAGCGCGTTGGGGGGAAGCCTCCGAACGCGAGGCATTGCGGCATCGCAGGCACGGGACATCATGTCCTGCAGCCGATCCGCCTCGTCGTCCACATCGTACTCCCCCCCGTCGTCGCGCGGCCCCTCCTCGTCCATCCACGTAAGGCACAGTATCGCCGCACGTAGATGGTCGGTGTTTAGCTTCCGCAGGGCCCATCTTCGTCTCACGTTCTCCGACTGTCGGCGTCGGGCCAGAACCTCCTGGGAGGCAGCGTCGACCACCATCGTTATATGACGGTGGTCGGACAGGGTTTCCGTCCCTGTTGCCACCTCCCAGTGCCCAATCCTTCGCGCGGCAGAGGGACTCGCCCATGTCAAATCGACAATGGACGATCCATTCCAGCGTACGCACGTGCTGGCCCGGCCCCTGTTTACCAGGATCACGCCTAGGCCCTACGCCCACCCCTCCAAGATACGGCCTCTTAGGTCAGCAGCAGGGGAGCCCCAAAGTGGATTCTTGGAGTTAAAATCCCCCGCTACTATGACCCTGTCGGACGACGTGAGAAGGTGCCCGCGCACGCACACTTCTAAATCGTGCAGCACCCCCTCAAAATCCATCCGGCTCCAGCTCGGAGGGGCGTAGACACTCACGACGGAGATGAGCCCCCACTGACTGCCACGAATCCCCTACCCCTCTCACATGGCGAGCAGGGGGGGGGGGGTTCGGCAGGTCCCTCCAATACACGGCGGCGGAACCGGTGCCGGTGGTATCCGCGGCCCAGCACGGGTGGCCTGTCGGAACGCGCCACGGCTCCGCCACCACCCCCAGACCACACCCGCGCTCAGCCATCGACTGCAGGAAGAGATCCTGGGCGGCGCGGGCGTGGTTGAGGTTTGCCTGTAATCTGAGGGGGGGGCATTACTGAGAACTAAATTCTAGAGGTCCTCCCCCTCAGCCTCCACGTCCTTAGTCTCCCCCTCCATTGGAGGGGATGTCTTCTTTGCAACTTCCTGCAAGAATGCCATCAGGCTTAATCAAATTGTTTTTTTATGCTTTGTTGCGTAAATATATTATTACAAATATACATTTATGAAAGTATATTTCGCTAGATACTTTTTAAATTTTTATTAAAAATACATTAACACAATTATATACCTATAAGTATTGTTAATAAAAATGGATTTTCCAGTGAAATATATTTTGATAAATGTATATTTGTAAAAATATATTTATGCAATAAAGCAATAAAAAAATAATTTAGCTAAGCCGGGCATCATAAGAGTGCTATTATTGGCATAATAGATTAGCCATTAATGGTCAAATATTGGCAGGACAGATTAACCATTAATGGCCTATGATTGGTTACCACGTTTGGCCGTACATTGTTACCCATTGCTGGACCGAAGTTATCATTCCAGAGAAGTCCCATTGCTGGGCCAGTCATGGCTGCCATTATCACGCCAATATTGGTGACTTGGGGACCAGTTTTGGGCCAGAATAAGGTCGTTAGTAAAACCCTATATGGGATCGCGGCCTGGCATTGACGCCGTCGCCGCAGCCGCCGCCGCTGATTCAGCTCCTCCTCGGCCTCCCGCTCCCGCTGAAGCCGCCGCGACCGCTCCATCTTCCAGTTTATCCACTGCTGCTCAACGCTGCCGGATGACCTGCTCTCCACGCTCCCGAAGGAGTGATAACTGGAGAAAGTCGTGTCGTTGTCCGATGGAACGCGCCAGTGACTGTCGTCGTATCTGTCCGGCTGCTAAACGCTTAGGTCCACACCCAAACGGCAGCCGAACTCCTCCGGACCTCTATGTGCGGGAGCGGGAGCGTCCACTCTAGGATTTTCACGCGCGTCTAAATTGGTGTAAAACGCTCGCATGAAATCGCGGGCGGGTAGCGAACACAAAGGTCCGCCACCCGCCTGCACGATAAGACGATGTAGCTCTGCATCTCGAAGGTTTCGCCAATGTCTATTGATACAATTGGCGTTGGCCCACCACGGCAGAGGATCGTCGTCGGCCATTCTCTAAGTGAAAAAAAAAAAGAACAATGAATCTCGAGTTACAGACGAGAAATGTTATGAATATCCAAAGTACGTACCTACGCTGTTTGATATAATTATGCGACACTGCTCTGAATACACCAAAAACCGCCGATGCACAGTAGTGACGATCGCTCAAGCGCGAATCACGCGAAATACTTTTTCATTACTCCCGCTGCCGCCGCCGCTGCTGCTGCTGCAGTGTGTGACCGCGGATTAAAAATTGCTAGACTCACATTAGGCTGGAGGGTGCTACACTAGGCGCGTTTTCGCACGAATCGGATTCACGATTCGTGCATTTGTATATCGCGCGTACTTATACGAATATTACGCGAAACAGCGAGATTCGCTTCAATTGCGCTCACATACCACGTAACATATTTTGATTATTCCCTGTCGAGAAAAGCGGTATATTTATTATTCTATAGTGATTGCGTTCACTTTAACATATTTAATATTAGGACGAGAGACGATCCTACAAAGTCTCGCCCGAGATACCTGATGAAAGAAAAGGAGAGAATTAATAAACTGATTTGATTGAAGCCATACGCTTACCTGTAGAATCGTGGATCGTCATGACCATTCTCTATAGTCACTCGCAAATCGTTGTTGAAATAACTCTTTTAAATGTAACAACGGTAGGAATTCTAAAAATCAATTTAGACTAATTTTTATCTGGAATGGAGACTTAATAATTTGAAACAATAGTCCAAAAACGATGAAAATTGTAAAAAGGGAGTTAGAATCATTTTAAAGAATAATACGAAAATAATAAAAACTGTAAAAAGGGAGTTAGAATAACTTTATAAGTGTTCTGTACTTTGTCAGGAAAAGTATTAGCGGAGGAATTGGGTGAGGCCGTCAAAGATTTATTCTGAGATAGAAACTATTTAAAGTATAATAAAGTCTATTTAACACAACTATTCTTACAAGCAACCTATTCTTTTACAGAAATCTAATTCAAGTGAGATCGACTGAGTGCGGATAACTTCAGCGAATGACTGCGACCGCCGTCGCTTCGTTAGTTCTTTTATTGTCTCTGACCTTCCAGAAGGTTCCCCGCACAGGAGGGGGTATTACTTGCCGTTAATGAACCTTCTAGAAAATCAGAGACAATTGTGCGAATAAGCGTTGGCCAAATTTGCGACTTTAGGCAGCGGGAGCCTGCGATTGGACGCCGCGGCGGCGCGCGCCGCGATAGGCGCAAGCTCTCGACGAGTTCGGATTGCGCGAACGCGCCAGCGTCGCGTTACGCGATCGAAAGAGCGCGCTGGTTTTGGTCGATGCTTATCGACCGCGATTATCACTGCTCTGTACAATAAGAAAGTTAAAAAACGGTAGAAACTGTAAAAAGAGTTAGAATAATTTCAAGGAAATGTTAGAAAACGGTGGAAACTTTAAAAACGGAGTTGGAATAATTTTGAAAAAATATTTAAAAACGGTACAAATTGGAAATAGGGCTGTCGTTACGTCCTAGTCTAACCCAGGGGGGTGACACTGAGTCAAATCACGACGATAAAATGGGCCGCATTTTGTTCCCGTCGAAACTAATCCACTAGTTGGCGCTAACAGTCATATGCTCGGTGTGCTCCGTGGGCTCGCAGCTCGATCGTGTTGTTCTAACATGAAAAGCTTTCAGTTCATATAATTTGTATTGAACGTTTTGAATATCGCGATAAATTAATTAAATTCGAGTGTAAAAGACAATTTGAAGCACATTTTGTTTGGCGTTCATACTTGTTTGCTGTACGATGCCGAGTTGCGTTGTGCCCGGCTGTACTTCGGGCTATGGCTCAAACCCGGAACACGTGCATTTTTTTACATTTCCAAAAAATCCGGAAAGTGAAAAATTGTGGAAAACTGCAATTCGGCGAACCGATAGTTTTGTGAAATCCAGTAGAGCAGTGTGCGAGAAACATATCCGAAAAGAACAGATTATGTAGAAGCGTGAACTTTTGGATCCTACTGGACGAGTCCTCGGCGTAGTGAGTTTAATAAAATGTGCTTGATAATTTTTAAGTTGCCTTCGATAAAAATTTATTTCGTATTGTTATTCCAGACGCAGTATAAAGTTCCCTCTATATTTTCATGGAACGAAGTGATAAAGAGTGACCAGAGTGACAAAGTGATTACGACTGAACCGGCTGAAACACCACCTGCAAAATTTCAGAAGCTGAAATCGAGTAATGA
This sequence comes from Temnothorax rugatulus, assembly GCA_035220575.1. NCBI lineage: Eukaryota > Metazoa > Arthropoda > Insecta > Hymenoptera > Formicidae > Temnothorax > Temnothorax rugatulus. The sequence goes on from JASTWL010000587.1 coordinate 78,178, forward strand.
ACAAATCGATGTCGACGCAGATGAAATTGTCGTTTCTTCAGTTCAAATCGATAAGGTTTCATCGGTTTCTTTCACAGACGAAGAAGTTTACAATGTTATCCGAACAGGAGAATTGAAAGAGGCTGCAGCAAATACAAGCGATACCAGAGTTCCTATGCGATTGGCAGAACTCTCTACCGGAGAACTGTCTCTTCCATCAAGATGGATAATGCAGAGCATGCAGAGCAGTAAGAGCGAAGGCTTAAAATTATTAATTGTGTTTATTCTTGAAAGTGTTAAAATTGACGAGCATTTCCAAACATTCATATCGAAAGCAGTCACGGTAACAGAAGACTTGTCTATTGAAATAAATGTGTACGGTCAACCCTTGAATCCCAGAAATTTTGATGTGCCTTGTCGTGTAACAAGTATAGAATGCTTACAAGAGATAATATTCACAATTGATCGTCGTCACATTAATTGCATTGGGCTGCTTTCGAATGCAACAGTATGTCAATTTTGTCGGACGGCAAAAAAAAGTATCGCAAATATATTGCGTAGATGGAAACTAAATAAATCGAAATCCCAAAAAATCCAACCAACGACTCCCACAGAAAAAAAGATGCTGTGGTTGAAACTACAGAGCAAATGTCGGAAAGCACTACGAGCGAAACGTCAATCTCGTAAAAAAGTAAGAACATTAAAATCAGAGCTTCAAGACATTCGCTCACAAATGGCACATCTCACTACACGCGACCTCGAAAAGCATGTACAGGAAGGTAATATACCTCAAAATCAACTGCATACATTAAATCAGATCATTGATGCTGCCAAGCGTAAAAACTCCAAAGGCCGGAAATATTCGGAAGAATGGACTTTACTGTGCATGCTTATGCATATGCGATCAGCATCGGGCTACGAGTTTCTACGATCAAACGAGATACTACCGCTACCTTGCGTGAGAACAATTCGAAGGTATGTTTCTTTCGTAATAGTATAGACCGATTTGTAATACTTGTGACTTTCTTCAAAATAATGGAGATTAAAATATGTTACAATTACATAGCTTTTTTACAATAATGTTAATTTCAAGATATTTACAATTATTTACACTTATTTATTAATCTAATTATTTACAAATTAATATGTTTATAAAGGTCCACATATTTATCGATTTCAGATATCTATCAAAAATTGATAGTACCTGTGGGTTCAATCCTCAATTCTTTGAGGTATTGAAAGTAGCGCTGAACAAAAAAGAGGAATCGTTGAGACATGGAATTCTGTTACTGGATGAAATTTCGAACGAGAAAGCGTTAGCGTTGCTACGAAGAACCTAACGTACAAAGGATTAATTGATTTCGGCAGCGGTAAAGAACGATCCACGGACTTTACAGAAAAAGCTGATCACGCCCTAGTAATAATATATCAGACGTTAAATGATTCATATGCTCAGCCAATAGCAGTATTTGCATCGAAAGGATCCGTGAAAGGTGATATGCTCGCGAAGCTCATAATCAAAGCAATTAGTCTCATGGAAAAAATAGGTGCAAAAATTCACGGAGTTGTTAGCGATGGCGCAAGCATGAACCGCAAATTTTGGACAGTACTCGGCGTCAATGCATCAAAAGATAATATTCGCAATTACTTTAAGCATCCTTTAGTTGAAGGTCGAAAAGTATATGTTTTCTCCGACACTCCACACCTCATGAAGACCATTCGAAATCGTTTATATAACAACAAAGTTTTACAGGTTTGTAAAGTTTATTAGATTAGATAATTAAGTCACATAATTTCGGAATTTCTTCATCAGACATTTTCTATATTACCAAAAAATTTTTATTTAGACTCATTTTTCAGAACCGGTTATAAAGTGGGAATACATTGAAAAACTTCATGATGTAGATATCAAAAGTGCAGGCCCCGGACAAGCTCTATATTGTCCGAAATTGTCAAAAAATCATTTTGACCTCAACAATTCACTGAAAATGCGTGTTCGGCTAGCTGTTCAAATATGAATTTGTATCCTTAAAATCCATTACATCCTAAAAAAATGAGTTATTTATTGTTAATGAGTTATTTAATGTTTTATGTAAAAGGTTTTCAGTAACTCCGTTGCCAAAGGACTACGATTTTACAAGGGATGCGAACCAGAATTACAGGATTGTGAACCTACAGCAAATTTTTGCAAATGGATGAACGATATGTTTGACGCCCTTAATCGTACAGACCCAATTCACGGCGTGACACCAGGAAATTCGGACTTCGAGGTGAGCTAAACAAACATTTACGGAGTCAATAACATTTTATTTATATCTAAATAAATATATAATTTTTACTTGCAGGTAATCGAAGAATCGTTAAAGAAGTTGGATGCTTGGGAAGAACAAGTACGAGAGAAAAAACTTTCCAATGATCTCTTTTTGACGAAACCAACCGCAGAAGGTCTTAGAGTCACATTAAAATCAATGTTAGATCTTATCACGTATCTTACGGAGCATTGTGGATTTTCGTATGTTTTAACTGGTCGAATAAACCAGGATCCGTTGGAGGTTTGTATGTACACAGGACATCAGGCTTACAAAATTTTAGTATGATGTGTCACCTTTGTGCGAAGGGTGCGAAGTATTACAGGTATAAAAAGATTTGTAATTACGCTAATTACTTTACTTTAAGACAATTTGCAAAATGTTTCTGTTGGTCTCTCTTGCTGCTCTCGCTTTACCGCGATCGTCAATGGCGCTTTTTACATTTTACTCACACTCGTGGCTCAATTTTCTTTTATGTTACGTGTATATCTTTCTTTCTGAATTTGTCACTTAGAGGTTTTTTGGCACGATCCGACAAGCTGGCGGTCGTGACGACCATCCTTCGACACCAACGTTCCTGAATATTTATAAAATTCTATCCATGTTTAGTGTTCTGAAACCTCCCAGGACAGGCAATTGTTCGATTACCGTGGACAAACCTGTTATTCCTTTAGTGACCCTTGCCGATCTCAAAGAAATATATAACAATCCTACAAATTCTTCAAACCTTTTAAAAAGTATTAAAGAAAAATTAGATCAAACAGTTCAGCACGAAAATTGGGATATTGAAAATATAATACAGCACGATTACAGCTTGCCTGAAGTAAGAAATTGTACAATGTACTGTTTGACAGCGGATTTGTTAAAACGCATTTGCAACACAGTCAAATGCTTAACATGCAAATATACTCTTATAAAGCCTGAAGCAACTGGTATTGTTCTGCCCGAATCTGTTCTGACACTATGGCAGCAAAGAGACGGATTGGTACATCCCAACATCAATTTATATCGCTTTGTCCTCTTCCTGGAAAGTCGGTTTGAAAAGTATTGCAGATTTCCGAATGTTTTTGAAGAAATTTTGCAAGAAGTTTATAATTATGAGAGTCTCTCATTCCCGTGTCTTGATCACGCTCAGGACATTATTTTGCAAATTATTCAGCGCTTTCTTACGATGAGAATGCAGCAATACTGTACTCGCGTGAATGCTGATGATAAAAAAATTAATCAGCTAAAAAAGAAAACTTCCAAATTTTGCAAAACATAACAAAATGTTAATTGTAGGTTAATTACTAATAGGCTAATTACTAATGTAAGCCAATTACACGAATATAAATATATTTTTATAACATTTACACAATTTTGTCATCTTATTGTAATGATTGTAACCAATGTCAGTATTTTCAGTTACTAATATAATTCCATTTTTCATCTCTTTCCCTCTCCCTCTCCCTCTCTCTCTCTCTCTCTCTCTCTCTCTCTCTCTCTCTCTCTCTCTATATATATATATATATATATATATATATATATATATATATATATTTATATATTAAACGTTTATTAATTAAGAACACAGTCACCGAAGAGTAGTGTCCGTAGGTCCGTAGTGACATATAGTTATATACCGAGCAGGTGACTACCAGCGCCACATAGTGGATTAGTTTAGATGGCGTCAAAATGCGGCCCGTTTTCTCGCTCGTGTGTCACCCCCCTGGTCTAACCTGACCTACCGAATAATCTGTGGGGACTTTGAATAATTTGAAATAAATGTATAACAACGGTATAAATTATTATGAGGAACTTGTAATAATTTTGAATAAAGAAACGAAAGAAATTCAAATTGTGGCCGCTCTTGGTCGGTGCGTCAAACGGGGGAAAGACGCACGCTCAAGCCCCGCCACCGCGACAAGGTGGCGACCACATCGACGGGGGGGGGGGGGGGGGGATGGAAATGGGAAGGAAAGGGAAATTAGAATAGAGAAGGAAAACAAACAAGGGGATTTTGACCCCTGACGTCGCGCGATGATTAACGATATAACGTTTATTTTATGCACACAAAAATACATGTAAATGTTAAAAAAAATTATGGTTTTTTTTACTGCAAATATCGCTCGTTTACCACTGGCTCGTCTGTCTTTACTGCAGTCTGAAAGAATACGAAAGTATAATTAAGTACACGCACTAAACGAAAAAAAAGATGAAACAAAATTAGAAAAGTAATTCTTTTCTTACCGTCGACGCTTCGATGCCGGCTCGTTGACGTCGCCGTCCTCCTCCTCCTCCTTCTTGCAACTACTTGGCCCTAGGAGATTGTCCAAGTCTGTGGACGAAGAGAAGGACAAAGTATCGTCGGTCTCCTCCACCTCCTCCTCAGTGTCCATGAAATCTATCGCGGCTGGATTTAAGATGAGCGGCACGTTCCGTCCACGTGCAAGATCGCTGGAAAAGAAACGAAAATTAACACGCTAATAGACAAAGAAACCGAGACAGGCACGCACACACGCACACACGCACACACGCACACACACACACGCGTCGTTGAATCTATACTTACGACTGTAAGTGAACTTCCATCTCTCGACTAGGCGGAAAATCCCCCTCGTCCATCTTTATCGGTTCTGTGAAAAATTGTAAAAACAATTAAATCAAATTAAGATGACATAAAAGTTACTCGCTATATGAAAATCTTGTACGAAAATATGATATTCATGTCTGTAATTTACAAAACTGACAACATTTGTTTACATGTATGTAATAAAATAGCACTTGAGACAGAGTTCGTTTTGGCGGGATAAGCAAAGGATCGCTCGAGCTTGAGCGATCTAAACTTGAAACAATAAGCTATGCTCAAAAATATTTCTTCACTTTACCTCTCTACTACCAAAAGTAACGCAGCTGGAAATGGAATAAACGTTCCTCTTACTCTACCGCCTTCTTCTTCTTTCAATTTCGATAAGAGAATTTTGCGACTTTGTAACTTGGTGTCCACTTGACGTTCCATATCTATTAGGCAGAGCAATTTCTCAATACCGATGAATATACACTGAAATCATAAAATACACGATGATAAAATATATAATAAAATATATATATGAAAATAAATACAGCGATAGATATGTCTGTAGCAAAATATTTGCCCTACGTGTCATATATAGGTACTCTTGAGACAATATCACATATATTGTCTGAATAAAATTGTTAACAAGGATTTTAATAACTTACCGTTTTCTTTCAAGCTTTGCACGCAAGGAAGCCACTTGGTGTTTTGAAAATTAAGAGATTAACTTGTTGAAACACGTTCGATACATGATCAGGGGTTAATAATAATTTTCAGGCACACGAAGCGTGACGTGAAATCCTGGAAGTAATAACATTTGTCTGCAAAAAGAAGTATATTATTAAGAGTACGTATGTCATTCGATAATTCTACTTCCGGTAATTATATAGAACAACCAACACAGCAATGTTGTGTTTCGGTAATAAAGCAGCGACTTTCTCGCGAAATAAAGTATTCTGTGCATTAACAAAAATACTTGAATTTATCAACAATTTACTGCTTTAAACGTTGCGTTTTGGTAAAGCAGCGACTTTCTCGCGAAATGAAGTATTTTCTGCTTAAAAAAACACAATATTAGTCGTTTTCCAATGCCTTCCAATAAACTCAAAATAGCTGCTATATTTTCCAAACTTTTTTTCGTTAATAACTTTTTAACCGATAACGACCGCCGGCTAAAAACTTGTAAAGGTGGGTGACCCACTCAGGAGGAGGGACCTTGAGACAACATATGTCAAGGTCAAAGTAATCCGAGCTGTTACTTATTCTATATAAATACCCTAGTTCCTAACAAAAAGCCAGTTTTTATTTTACCTACGACTAGAAGGGCACAGAATGAACCAGGTTTGCGACCAGGCGGCGGCGATTTATTCACTAAAAGTGATCGCAATGTCAGATTACAGCATTGTGGGGTCTAATTGCAGGCCGTAGACGTAGTAGACGTTCACAATATATCATCAACAAAGTGCAGCTGAGCTGCAAACGACAAGCATCGCGTCTAATACCTACAATTGCACGAGTAGTAAGCGATTATTATTTCAAGTTTTACATCAGATATAATTATAGATATTTACTACGAGGTAAGCTTACTTAGCGTCACTTTCTTCGGACTCGATAATCTCTCTATTGTTCATATATCGTTCATTAATTAATTCTTCAATCGTTTACAGCACTTGGTCCAGCAGCTGTCGTGCACAATTTTCCATCGACTCCACTCGCGTGAAGCTGATATTTCAATGCAACGTTCATGCAATTATCTGAAAGAAATATAAAGGTAACATAAGAAAATACATATAAATATACTTACGTTTATAAAATACTTGTAATAATTTATAATAATTTGCAATAATTAATAATAATATTTATAATAATTTTATATTTGTCAGAATACATTGGGAATATTTCCTGTAATTTCTCTCTTTTACACTTGTATTACATTTACTCATACTTATTTACTTTTCTTATGTATATATTAATTCAATTGATAGATATATCTTACCTTTATTCTCGCCACCTGCCATTCTCGTGTAATTCCATTGACGATTCGCGTGAAGCTCTGATTATTTTAATGCAACGTCCGATTGTCTGAAAAATATAAAGATAACGTAATAAAATACATATCAATATACTTACGTTTATAAAATACTTGTAATAATTTCTAATATTTTGCAATAATTAATAATAATATTTAATACTTTTATATTTGTCGGAACACAGGAAGATTTTCTCTAATTTGTCTCTTTTATACCTGTATTACATTTCCCATATAGGATTTTATGACCGGTCCAGTACTAAGCCATTACTGTTTCCCAGAGTTGGTGTACTGGCACAGTACTGGTAACCCTACCGAAACAATACTGGTGCAACCATGGATGATAACTCCGGTCCAATACTGGCAGACAATACTGGCCCAGCCGTTGTCTATTTGTACTGCCCCAGTATAGGATTTATTATCGGTTCAGTACTCCGCCAGTACTCGTCAGATTTCAGACTGGTTGATAATTAATTAAGAAACGAGTTTTGTTATAAAATACATATGTTTTATGTTTTATGTTTATTTAATTATTATCAGTCTTCAAAAATAAGTTTACATTAACGTTAACATTAATCCAAAAGTGTGTCACATTTTATTATAAAAGTGGACTCCACTTTTATAATAAAATGATACAACTGATATAAGTTGCGCAGTTCCGTAATTTATACATCGTTCTTATACCATCGTTGGTCATATTTTAAATAGGAGAAACGGATCCTATCAAATGCCATCTATCGGATGATTCGACATTTGCATAGTCATTTGCTAGTGATGGTTCAGTACTGTCTGACAGAATATTGGGCGATGTGCGGGTGCTAACCATTGGCCAAGCGTAGGGCTTCGTCACAACGCCTGGCTATTCTATAGGTAGGCAGTCAATTATTTACCACTGTTGGTCGAGTACTGGCTGACAGAACTCTGGCCGACAGTTGACTGCCCTACGTTGGCCAAGCGTCGGCCTTCGTTGTAACATCTGACTATTCAACAACCAGTAAATTGCCAAAGATGGGCCAGTATTGGCTGATAGATTCTTGGCCAATGATTGAGCGCCACAGCTTCGGCCAAGCCTTGGCTTCTGCTCACTACTGGCAATTCCTATATGGGTTACTTTAACCAATTTTCCTTATATATTATATATTTATTAAACTAATATATTACCTTTCCCGCTAGCTGCCATTACCTATGTCTCAACATTATCTTAGTCCTTGAATAAAAGTCACGTTCCCCCTGTCCGCGCTGAGCGTTCGCCTTACCGGCTAGACGTTCCGCTTTATCGGCTTCTGCTGTGGGCGTGACACCAGCGTGACCCGCCCGCCCATCGGCCGTCCTTCCTCCATGGAAGATTCCACCGGCTGTCCACCTGCAAATCCCGCGGTGCGACTACTCAAGTCGTTTTAGGACAGAAAGGACCATACACCACGGCCACCTCTGCTCTCTCAGCTGACACATTTTGTCACGTCACAAGTTGTAACGCGAATGAAACTGAAACAATGAAAGATTAACATTTCGCTCGTATCATATCGTCATGTTTGATTTTAATTTGCGTCATACTTATTTAAAAGTAAAATAATAAATAGTAGTGAAATATCTTGATTTGACTTTTAAACGCTGATTGATAGCGTGTAAACGGTTGGATTGTTGTGTGAATCGACGTCCATTGTGGTGACACTTCTTTCGATAGCCGTCGCAAACCGCATTCATCTCCACAGTTTCAGCTAACTTCACCGAAACCCAAGGTTTTCGTAGGGTTACGGCGGGGGGTCTTTATGGCGAGGAGTCTGTTGACAGTAATAATCATTTTAGCAAAAAATTTGTACATTTGGACGAGTTGAACGTTACATTTCGACCAAAAGTGCTTTAATTTGTATGATCCCAGACAGCACGTATGTGTAAAAGACGTTTTTTAGACATCTTTCAGACACGCGTGCTATCTGGGATTCATATCGCAATCCTGTTAGGTAGTTGAATTTATTTCAATTTATTCAACAAGTTTCTATATGAATTTATTACTTCTTAAGAATTTGGTCTTACATTTCAACACATTTACATGCAAATCTTTCATTTAAATTAATATCTCTGATTGTCCTCCAGTCAATTTGTTAAATTTAATTTATTTTACATATTTCGTCACTGAATTTTTTACTTTTTCAACGTTTTTAAATCAGAGCACATGCACTTTGGACAAAATTTAACGTTCAACTCTTTGAAATGTACAAAAGTTTGTCAAATTAAATTGAACCAAGTTTCCGTACGACAAGGCGAATTATTCGTTGAAAGTATAGAAAAATACTCAAATCAAAACCGAACAACAATTACGATCGAAAGTAGATTCCTTACCGCTTACGCTGTTTATGCCGTTTCCCAGCCCAGTGGAAGGAAAAGGTACCGCGCGGCGACGGCGGAGGCACACCCCGTTGACGAACTCCGGTATTTTGCGCGCTCTCGCTCGGCACTGATCTCACTATTCAATAACGAAAAAAGCACTCCGTTAACAAGGTAGGGGTCGGTCGGCCCGGAGGAAAGAGTGGAGTAAAAAGGGTCTGAGGTGGAGGATAAGGGAGGAAAAAGTTGAGTGGAGTGGCGGAGTGGGTGGCGGAGACCCCGAGGAGGAAGAGAAAGTGGAGGAGGCGCCCGGGATGACTTGGTTGAAGAGTGGAAAAGGAAAGGCATTGTGAGGCGTTTTGGAGGTTAGAGGAGAAAGAGAAGGAAGAGGGGGTGGAGACGGGTGAGGAAGGAGGCTGTGGAGGGGGAGCGGCACGAGGGAGCAGGAGTGGCGAGGCTGGCTGGCGGCAGGAGGGCAGCATGGCGGAGGAGACGGCGACGGCTGAAGCGTAGGCGGCGCGGAATGTCAGCAGCTCCGGGCGAGCGAATTGGCATCACTGCGGGTCGCCGGGCCCGAAGATACTGGGGAAAGGGCAGGCGCAGCGAATGGATCAAGAGAGCGGGCCGGTAACAAGGAGAGAGTCGGTACCGGCGGAGGGAGAGATGGCGTAAGAGACGGAGGACGAGGGTAAAGGCGGGTGCACAAGATGCGACGGGGCAGCGGCGAATGAGTGGAGAGCGAAGAAGATCGATGAATCGATAAATCGATAAGTCGAGCAGGTCGATGCGGTCGATGCGGGAAGGTGAAAGGACAGCACGTGGCAGATGGTCATGGCGGATGGATGAGTAAAGGTGATAAAGGTGAGAGTGGATAAGGAAAAAGAGTTAGAGAGCGACAAAGGAAGCGAGGAAAAGAGCGGAGGAAAAGGATAGTGGGAGAGAGTGAAGCAAAGGAGGGTTAAAAGTAAGTAGGGAGAAGTTGGAGGAAGGAAGGAGGCGCACGCACACACACACACACACACACACACACACACACACACACAAGCACGAGGGGCAAGAGGCGAGGGAGAAAGAGAGTTGGAAGGCAAGTTTTAAGGAGAGTTTGTTTGTAGGGAAAGGAGGAATCGAGTGGAGGGAGTCGGGAGAGTGAACGGAGAACGGAGAGAAGAACGGAGGAGCAGGAAGGAGAGCAGAGGAGGAGAACCAGGGAGGTGCGGAGAGAGGAGGCGAGAGAGGAAGAGGCGAAGAGGGAGAGGGGTGAGGAGAGGGGGCGTAGAGAGGGAGGAGATAGGAAGCTCGAAGAAAGGGGGACGGAGGACAGAGAGAAGAGATGGTGGAGTCCCAGGGGATGTTGAGAGTGTGGTGCAGAATTGCGGACGAGCTAGAGAGGATAAGAAGAGTGCTGGAGGGAAGGAAAGGGAAGGTGGAGCGAAGGGAGAGTACGGAGATGAGAAGGCAAATGAAAGGGGGGGAAGGAGACGAGGAGAGAAGCGAGACGGAAGAGAACAGGAGCGGCGAGGAGGGACAGTGGATGGAGGTGATGGGAGGGGAGGATGCAGGAGGGGGAGGAGAAAACGATCAAGGAGGAAAGGCAGGCTAAGAAGGGGGCCAAGGAGGGTGAAGAGGAGGAAGGGAAGCTGGTGTGGGACAGAGAGAGGAACATTGCGAGATGGGTGGTGGAGGAGGCGAGGAGAAGAGTTGGGGCGGCGGCGGGGAGAGAGACGACTGACGGGAGGGAGGGAGGGAGGGGAAGGGAGGAGGGCAGGGGTCAAAGGGAAGGAAAGAAAGAGGAAAGGGGGAAGGAGAGGGAGAGGGTGCTCAGTCAGGGTGAAGGCTGGAGACTGGAGAAGCAGAGAAGCGAGGAATTGGAGAGGGGGGGAGGTAAGGAGAAAGGGGAAGGGTCGAGGGAGGAGGTTGAGAGAAGGAGGAAGGAAGAGGATGAGAAGACTAAAGGAGAGGGTGAAGAGGCTGGAGGAAGAGAGGGAGCAAAAGGAGAGAAGAAAGAAGAATGTAGTCTGGAGAGGGCTAGATGGGAGGGACGCGGAAGAAAGGAGGGGTATGATGGTACGGGTAGCAGAGAAGGTGCTGGGGAGAGAGCCAAAGATTAGAAGGGTCTGGGAAAGGAAAGGGGAGGGAGGGAGAGAGGTTTTGATAGTGGAGATGGAGGATGAGAGGGAGAGGGCAGAGTTGCTGGGAAGATTTGGGGAGGTTAGGCAGAGGTGGGGGATTGGGGTGGACGAAGACCTATCGATGGAAGAGAGGAGGGCAAGGTGGAGGATGCTGGAGAAGGCGAAGGAAGAGAGGGACAAGGGAAGAAGAACGAGGGTGGAAAACAGGAGATTGTGGGTGGATGGAAGGGAGATTGAATGGAAGGAGGATGAGGGAAAATGGGAAGAGATCTGAGAGGAGAAGGAAGGGAAGGCGAGGAGGAGAGAAGGGAGGGTGCGAGAAGGGAGGGAGGGAGAAGGGTAGAGGGCGAGGAGGGGTGGGAGGAAAGATTGTAAAAGGCCATAAGGTCAGGTCGGGTTAGGAGAGGGACGAGATTGTAAAGGGTTGGCGCAGCCCTGGAAAAGCGTCATGAGTAGAGGGCGAGGAGGGGTGGGAGGGCAAGAGTGTGTAAAAGGCCGTAAGGTCAGATCGGGATAGGCAAAAGGAGTTTGTAAAGGGTTGGGTACGTCCCTGAAAAACGCCACTGTATTGTAAGGGTAAGGCTAGTGATTTTGTAAAGGAGTATTGTAAAGGTTTGGGAACGTTCCTTAAAAAATCGCCTTTCAAGCGATCCCCTGCGGGGATACGAAATAAATCGCATACATACACTCCGTTAACAACAATTACGATCGGAAGATGTACATATTACTTACCCCGTTTACGCTGTTTATGCCGTTCGTTACAGCTCGTGGAACGAATGACAAAATACGTGGAAGGAAATAATAATTCACTCCGATGGTACGATGTACGTCGAGAGAGCTAAGCACTGTGCGTCATTCAAATCGAGCGTCGTGAACGCAGATGAAGAGGGGGCTGCGTTTCTGAACGCTCAGATAGAAAGAGAAGGGTGTATGCCTACTCCCGTGCACCCTCGCGGGTGACGTTTCCGAACGCGCGCAGCGCCCCCTTAGATGAGAGACACAGATGGCGTACACGGCATCAATCGCGCGCAATACAATAGTTTAAACTTGAGAGAAGCGAACTGTGAACGCCTATTGGTCTATCGGTCTAGTGGAAAATGGCTCAAACTTGTGTCGAATCTAGTGGAGAACGGCTTAAGCTGGAATCGTCAAATTTAAAAATGTTTTCACAGTCTCGTCAAATCTTAGCAAATTAGATAAACATACAAAAGTCTGTCCTAAGAAATTTCATTTTTTTGACAAATGTTTACAATTTCTACCGTTGATAAACATTTGTAAAACTTATTCTCTAAAAAATTTGTATCTTTTTTATACATTTGTCTAAAATTATTCAAAGTCCCTATTTACAATTTCTATCGTTTTTAAACATTTCTTTTCAATTATCCCAAGTTCCTATACATTATTCGGTAGGTCAGGTTGTGACCGAACATTGGGTCTGAGAAATACTAAATACTCACTTTTCGTGATAAATATCGGTCGCCACTGTATTTAACGTAAGGAATACAGAACGTGAATGGCCAGCGTGCTTCTTCAGAGACGTGGCTTCCTTCCTTCCTGTCCAGCAATCGTACGCTGCTCACCTCGTTGTGTAATTTCGACAATGTCCTTTAGCACTGCCGCACACTCGGATACGCTTTACGATACGATATTTCGAAGCAAAGGAAAGGATTCGTAAAATGAATATTGAGATTATATTGATTTAACAAAAACAATAATATATTTATTGTACTCTTGCACAAGTACAGGAAAGGTGAATAATTCGACCTCGGACGATTAACGGCGTTACCCGGGAAATTCCCGATTACGGACGATACACGAAACGCGTCGGTTAACCGCAACGTTGAGATTTTTACAAGTATCCGGAAGGTACGCGATGTACAATCGGCTTGTCTCACGTTGAACGATCTCGAGAAAATATTCTAAGTCCACGCACGACACCTCGAAAATATTCTAAGTCCGCACACGGTATCTCTCGAAAATACACGAATCGAACGACCGCAATTCTTCACTTCTGAGTCGGGAAAGACCTCGCACGGTCTTCGGTGCTGGCATTTATACCCTCGCTGGTAGCTCTACCCCACTCGGACTCGATCCACCAATCAGAGGCAGTCACGCCCAGCACCGCCCTCCTTCTACCATGTAGTTGTCCTTCTCTTTCAATTTTAACGGACCTTTCTGCGTCGTCAACAGATATATCAAATCGCCGACTTTTTGATGCCTTTGAAATTCGTCGACTTTAAATTAGCTTTCGAGACATGCAACTACATGTTAGAAGTTCGCTTTATTTTCCTTTCAGAAAACGCAATGGAATGAAAATATATTCAACATGATGAATCCCGTTTATACAAAATGTTTAACGCATACCCGTTCGCAATATGCAACATCAAATTCACTATTTAACATTCTTTTACAATAACTCGCGGTTTCCCTGCTCATTACATATATTTATCTAATATCACATATACGATTGTTTCTAATGTTAATCACACTAATTTTCTCTTTTTATTTTCAGGTACGCATCCAGGATCTCCAGGACTCATCAGGTAAGTAATACGGTAAGTATTAAAGTATAAAAATCAATAAAATTAATCAACTTACTAATACCTCTCTTTTTCCAGATTTCCGCTGAAAATTGTGAATTTCACAATAAAACGTTCAAACAACGAAAACAAAATATGTGAGGACTCGTTAGGACCTCTAGAACACGAATCTATCGCGTTTGTTACAAAAAACTTATAAATAAATAAATTTGTCAATTCTTGGAAAATTGAAATAAAATTGATATTTCTGAGCTCCTTAGGCTCCCATAAACTCATATCAACTATAAAATCATGGAAATTATCATTAATTAACAAAAATGTTAAAATTTGCAAAATGTTTGAAAATGCAAGTAAATCGAATAAAATTATATATTTGAGCTCCTATGGCCCCACTGAACACTAATCTAACGTTAAATTTTAACAATTGTTGTTTATTAACAATTTTGTCAAAAATTCGTAATTTCGAGAAAATTCTAGTTTTCTCGTCATAGCACACACATAATATCTCTATTGAATATAATCCACACTATGGATACGCAAAAAACACGTTTTTAAACAAACTGACCCAAAATGGTCATTAATCGAAACAACTTGAAAATCATAATAAAAATTGCATATTCACCCTCTATGAGCTACTATAAACCCGTATATAACGTTAAAATATCAAAAATGTAATTATTTACATGTTTCAACAAAAAGTTGTAAAATCGTAAAAATCACTTAAAAACTATATCACGCGTTTACTTGAGTCTAATTAACAAATACCATGCTAATTAACAAATACCTCAGATCTTGAAAAAGTCTATTGTTTATAAAATTTACCCTTAAGTGTCAAATGTTGAAATACTTTAAAATTCGTTGAAAAAATTACATGGGCATGTTCCCTAGAACCAAACTAAGACATGGAACTCACTCTCACTCAATTCGCACGCGATTTGCCAAAGTAGGCCTATAACCGACCTTCCCCTCGGCCGAGCTACCGTCTGGGCAGTGGACGCGACATTGTCACGTCACAGGGTCTAATTGGCAAAAATTTAATGGGCAAAAATGACTCTCTCGTGACAAATTTTCACAGTAAATTATATATATATATATATATATATATATATATATATATATATACACATACAAATATATATACTGTCACGTACTTTTGCACTCCCGGAACGGTCCGGATATATATAATAAAAAATATATATTAAAAATATAATAAAAATATTATATACAATTTCAAGATGTAAAATTCATTAAATAGAAATGTAGTGCTTGTTTTAAAACGTTTCACCTTTTATTAAACCGCTCAAACACAATTATTTTAACAGACGTTTTAAACACATTTATTATAGATTTTAAAATATTTCCCGTGGTTTCCTAGGTAAATGACCATTATTTCCTTTTTATTTCAACCTTAAATAAGGTGGAAAAAAATGTTTCCATCTGGGTTTTCCATCGGGGCACAAAACGGCCACTTTTACACTCCCTCCTTTACATTTATATTGTATTGGGTATTTAAACATATAACTTTATAGAGAATTAAATCTATATCACTATGATAATTATATTTGTAATGATTATACTTCTGCATTTACATATACGTATGTACCGCCTCACATAATATATATTTTGGAATATGATAACAGAATTCTTCAATATACATGAGATCTTAATCGAGAAAGAGTAAAGTACAATTCTTAATTATTTACAGGCAATAAATCATATGAAAAACGTCGAAATGTAATTATATTATTTCAGATATTCAGATACCATACTCAAGGTATGGACATAGTTTACATATATATATATATATATGTGTGTGTGTGTGTGTGTGTGTGTGTGTGTGTGTGTGTGTGTGTGTGTGCGCGCGCGCGCGCGCGCGCGTGTGTGTGTGTGTGTGTGTGTAAGTTTCTTAATATAAATTTTACAAATACTTTTATTTTAGCGATACATATTTATTCCTCTACAAAGTGTGAGAAACGCGTCTATTCACACAAGCACACGTCCCTGTAGCGCACCTCGTGCGTTATCGGGAAATGAACGTTTTTTTTTTCTCGTTAGCACACGTTCCTTTAGTGCACCTCGTGCGCTATTGGGAAATAAACGCGTCTTTTCTCTTTAGCACACGTCCCCCCATTAGCGTACCTCGTGCGTTATCGGGAAATGAACGTTTTTCTTCTCGTTAGCACACGTCTCTTTAGCGCACCTCGTGCACTATCGGGAAATAAACGTTTTTTTCTCTTTAGCACACGTCCCTTTAGCGCATCTCGTGCGCTATCGGGAAAGAAACGCGTCTTTTCTCTTTAGCACACGTCCCATTAGCGCACCTCGTGCGCTATCGGGAAAGAAACGCGTCCTTTCTCTTTAGCACACATCCATGTTGCGCACCTCGTGCGCTATCGGGAAAGAAACGCGTCTTTTCTCTTTAGCACACGTTCCTGTAGTGCACCTCGTGTGCTATCGAGAAATAAACTTTTTTTTCTCGTTAGCACACGTCCCTTTAGCGCTCCTCGTGCGCTATCGGGAAAGAAACGTGCGTGCGCTATCGGGATAATGCTTCCAACATTTCGTGCGCTATCGGTACTATGTTTCATTTTCTTGTGTGCTATCGGGCAAATGTGCATATTAGTTGGTGCGCTATCGGGATAGTGCGCCATTTATTTGGTGTGCTATCGGGACGTGTGCTAAAGGGATGTGGGCTAACGGGAATTATTTTAAATTCGACGTGTGCTATCGGGCTGTGCGCTATCGCACCGTGCGCTAACGGATCCCGCTCTCGCCACTTATTAGTTTGATGCGGGAACGCAGGGGATTAGTTTCCATAAGGAGGGAGGCCCAGTGAGGCCGGAGTGGGGAGGATCACGGACGTGATCCTAACGGTTTCCCGGTTCCTTTCCTACATAGCGCCTAGGAGGGACTAATGGGGGCTTTAGTTGGTAGGCTATGGGATTAACGACGTCGTCTCTTGGCGATATGCGCCCGTAGAATCCAACACACCTCCGCCTCGGGCCCGCGAGGCGGGAAGTCTTTGGAAGATTCTCCCACTTAAAAAAAAAAGGTAAGACTGGATAGGATTCCTATTAGGAATAGGATTTTGTTATTTTATATCTCGTAAATTATCAGGATATCAGGAGTGGTGTATAGGAAAGATATTGTAGGATTTTCACTGGACTATATTATAACATTGAAAAATCTTATTGTTAATATATGTGTTTGTTAATAACACATTATTTGTTAAATAATTTGGCACCTTCTAATTTACATATAATAGCATTGAAGTTCTTTTACTTACGCGGTTTCAATTCTATGATAGAATAATTTCTTTATGTAGTGCTTTAATTTATTGTTATAAATATTTTATAAATAAACAATTGCAGAAATAAACGTTATTATAATTTGTTATAGGTATGCTGATGCAGAGTTTATGGGTGCGTTCGTCTTGCTCGCTTTCACGCTGTTAGTACTGACGCTTAGATGCAGTAATTTTGTCCGTTCGTGTAGGATATAGCGTAGAAAAGCTAGCTGCAAGCCGAACGGCTGTTAGTACATATTCTGACGAGAAAAATGGCTGCTCTCAGTAATAATCAACGCCGAATATTAGCTATAACAGTAAATGAATTTTACAATATTATATTCTCATCTTCATCGGAGGAAAGTGAAGAGGATGATATTGAAGCTGAAATGTTACAAAATAAAAATGTTAAACAACATGTTCACCGCCTTCAAAATTACGTAGAGGTCATCATACCACAGTATACTAATAACCAGTTCAAATCTCATTTCAGGTAAATGTTTAGTTATGTATTTATTGACTACAAGTAATATATTGAGAAAACAATATTTATTTATACTATATATATATATATATATATATATATATATATATATATATATCGAATTGATATAGCTACAATGTAAATACGTAATTTTTTTTATTTAAGATGTTTCGTGGAACATTTTATTTTATATTAACTCTAATCAGTTCGAAATTAATAAAAAAGAAACCTGGTTACCCTATAACATCACCTGAAAAGCAGCTCTTGATTGCCATTTGGAAGATGGCAGATTCATATAGGTAAGTATATTTATTTTAGATTACAGAGAGAGGTAATTTGAAAACCTAAAAAAAACCGATGTGGTATGTTTATATCTCAAAAAATCGAAGTATCTCTGTATACCTAAAAAAAAACCAATGAGGTATTTTTTACTTCTAAAAAACCGATGTGGTATGTTTGTATTTTCACAAAAATAAATGATATCTATAAATTGCGTTAATTATAATCTCAAAAAATCGAAGTATCTCTGTATACCTAAAAAAAAAACTGATGAGGTATTTTTATACTTCTAAAAAACCAATGTGGTATGTTTGTATTTTCACAAAAATAAATGATATCTATAAATTGCGTTAATTATAAAATGAATATATATTCTTCGGAAAATAACTGTTGTATTATTTTTAAAAAATATCTTTGTATTTAAGTGTCTTCTTACACAAGTCATAATAGCTTCATTTTTCCTTACAGCCATTATAATATAACCAAATTCCGTTACCTAACTCAACCCAAGTGATATGTATCTTTTTAAATAAATGTTTTCTTGATTGATCTTTAAATAAATCTTTAAATTGCGTTAATTAGAAAGAGAAGATACAATTACAAAATTTTTAATCCAACACAGGAATACAAGGTATTTAAATGCAAAGATGTTAATCGCAAAGATTAAAAACTGTTAAAGAAGTAACAATAAAAAATGCAAATATTTTATTGAAATAAAAAAAAATTTCGTACAAATACTTAACGCTGCTTTTTTACTCCATAACCACTTTCTTCGAGCTAACATGCTGCGCGTGTACTTGGCGCTTTTTTTTACCTTTTTTTAAAGAAGGTAATTTTGTTGTGACTGGAGTAAAAAAGCAGCGTTAAGTATTTGTACAAAATTTTTTTTTATTTCAATAAAATATTTGCATTTTTTATTGTTACTTCTTTAACAGTTTTTAATCTTTGCGATTAACATTTTTGCATTTAAATACCTTGTATTCCTGTGTTGGATTAAAAATTCTGTAATTGTATCTTCTCTTTCTGATTAACGCAATTTAAAGATTTATTTAAAGATCAATCAAGAAAACATTTATTTAAAAAGATACATATCACTTGGGTTGAGTTAGGTAACGGAATTTGGTTATATTATAATGGCTGTAAGGAAAAATGAAGCTATTATGACTTGTGTAAGAAGACACTTAAATACAAAGATATTTTTTAAAAATAATACAACAGTTATTTTCCGAAGAATATATATTCATTTTATAATTAACGCAATTTATAGATATCATTTATTTTTGTGAAAATACAAACATACATCGGTTTTTTAGAAGTATTCATTTTATAATTGACGCAATTTATAGATATCATTTATTTTTGTGAAAATACAAACATACCACATCGGTTTTTTTTAGGTACAAACATACCACATCAGTTTTTTTTAGGTACAAAGATACCTCATCGGTTTTTTTTTAGATAACCACTTTCTTCGAGCTAGCGTATACTTAACGCCATTTTTTTACCTTTTTTTTTAAAGGTAATTTTGTTGTGATATCATTTCGTTTTGTAGTATTAGGGATCATATAAGCATTAAACAGTACATGTTTATAACATATATATTTTGCGACATAGAATACAAATACAACTCAGCGTAATATGTTATAAACATGTACTAGTATAGTATATCCTTAGGTGATAGTATGTCTAATAATAGTATGTAAACATAACACTTCTGTATGTTCAACAACAAGGATCTGTACATTTAAAAGAAGGATTTTAAAGCTTAAAATCTCTACTTTTGAAAGGTTACTATTATTTTTTAGTTTCTATGAGTTTGATAATTTTTACATATAAAAAACTACGAGCTGGACGAAATAGAAAATTTTTCTCTCACTTTGTGGGCCTGTCACGTGCACAAAAAAAATCTGCGAAAATTTTCGACTTTGTAACGTAAAAGCTTGATGAAGTTTTCCTTACAAAATCTTTTTTAAAAAATGTTTCTACGATTTTTTGTTGCTGAGTTCGGATCGTGGATTGAACATGAAAAAAATCTTCTAGCTATTTAGCAATTTTTTTTAAATGCAAGGTACTTAAAAGTACAAAAAAATATAAAGAATAAATTTGTGTTGTTGTTCTGCACAATTGTTTTCTGTGTCAAAAAGAGAAAAATCGCTAATTTTTACATTATCTTAATTCATTTGTATCATGTCTACATGTTATTTAAAAAAATTTGGCAATTATACAATAGAGCAAAGTTTCAGCTTTAAGAATTTGTTTTTTTAACTGCGATACGATGATTTTTCAGAGAGTTATGAGCAATCAAAGTCAAAATGCTCATTTCTTATTCCATCCACAATAACTTAGTAACAAAAAATCGTAGAAACAGTTTTAAAAAAAGATTTTACAAGAAAAACTTCAAGCTTTCATGTTAGGAAGTCGAAAATTTTCGCAAATTTTTTTTGTGCACGTGACAGGCCCACAAGGTGAAAGAAAAATTTTCTATTTCGTCCAGCTCGTAGTTTTTTATATGTAAAAATTATCAAACTCACAGAAACTAAAAAAAAGTGTGCAAGTAGAAACTTGCACATTGCTTCCTCATAGTTCTTAAGTGTGCAAGTAGAAACTTGCACATTGGTTCCTCATAGTTCTTAAGTGTGCAAGTTGAAACTTGCACATTGTTTCCTCATAGTTCTTAAGTGTGCAAGTAGAAACTTTCACATTGCTTCCTCATAGTTCTTAAGTGTGCAAGTAGAAACTTGCACATTGCTTCCTCATAGTTCTTAAGTGTGCAAGTTGAAACTTGCACATTGCTTCTTCATAGTTCTTAAGTGTGCAAGTAGAAACCTGCATATTGCTTTAGTTTTTAAGTGGGCAAGTAGAAACTTGCACATTGCTTCCTCACAATTTTTAATGTATGTAAATTATTTTTAAGTGTGCAAGTAGAAACCTGCACATTGCTTCCTTATAGTTTTTAAGTGTGCAAGTAGAAACCTTCGCTCACAAAGCTTCCTCTATGAGGTAGCTTGTATTTTATTCAATGTACAATTATTAGTATTTATTTGTTTTGGCTTCCTCATAGAGGAAGCTTTGTGAGCGAAGGTTTCTACTTGCTCACTTAAAAACTATAAGGAAGCAATGTGCAGGTTTCTACTTGCACACTTAAAAATAATTTACATACTTAAAAATTGTGAGGAAGCAATGTGCAAGTTTCTACTTGCCCACTTAAAAACTAAAGCAATATGCAGGTTTCTACTTGCACACTTAAGAACTATGAGGAAGCAATGTGCAAGTTTCAACTTGCACACTTAAGAACTATGAAGAAGCAATGTGCAAGTTTCAACTTGCACACTTAAGAACTATGAGGAAGCAATGTGCAAGTTTCTACTTGCACACTTAAGAACTATGAGGAAACAATGTGCAAGTTTCAACTTGCATACTTAAGAACTATGAGGAACCAATGTGCAAGTTTCTACTTGCACACTTAAGAACTATGAGGAAGCAATGTGCAAGTTTCTACTTGCACACTTTTTTTTATTGTGATAAGTTTTATTGCGACTAATATCTGTTATACTATTACAAAAATCAATTAAAAATAACTCCTTCATCAATCTTCGTCAAATCTTAAAGAATTATGTATGAAACAACACGGGTATTTCTAAAAAAATCACGACAATAGATTTCCTCGTCACCCATGAGGTACTATTGTTGACGCGTTTTTTTTTTAAGTGGTTTCCCCTGTAGGCCTAGTCCACTCTCCCTCGTGGTGGAACGCCTTGGCGTGGCGAGGGGGCTCCCCGTTCGGATCCGATGGGCCATGACCGGAGACTTCTGTTTACAGAAGTCACCGCGGTGGCCTGTTGGTGAGGTGCGGGGTCCAAGATTCCACCCTTCCTGCCACCGGACTAAGTCCGGAGAGGCGGGAAGAATGGGAGCCCGGCGACTCCCTCAGGGACTGGTCTTCGGACCGGTCCCAATCGCCGGAAGGGGTTGGCGGCCCTGACTTCAATCGCCCGGTCGGCCGGGACCGCTAGGGGGGAGTTTCCAC
Organism: Temnothorax rugatulus; assembly: GCA_035220575.1. Taxonomy (NCBI): domain Eukaryota; kingdom Metazoa; phylum Arthropoda; class Insecta; order Hymenoptera; family Formicidae; genus Temnothorax; species Temnothorax rugatulus. The sequence goes on from JASTWL010000587.1 coordinate 100,119, forward strand.
TCCTCCCGCCGGCCTAGAGAAAGGAAACCTCGATAAAAAACCGTGGGGAGGGTCTCGAATCGCTCGACCATTGTACGCCGGTGCTCCGGCGGGTCGGGGGATTCGGACCCGTCATGGGGGGAGCGGGCCTCTCTCGTCCATTGCACGCCGGTGCTCCGGCGGGGCGGGAGAGGTTTCGCTGGGGTCTCTTTGGGGATCCAGGGTGGGAGGTCCTCACCTCCGAGGCGGGCAGGGATGCCGTCTCGCCGAGGAGGTGGGAAGACCCTCGTCTCGTTACCCATTGCACGCCGGTGCTCCGGCAGGGGAGACGGGGGTAACCCTCTTTCGGGAGTCCCTGTACGTGGTGCAGGGACGACCGGAGGGGAGGCCCGTGTTGGAGACTAGCACACCAGGGACGTGGTCCCACGGTGTCTCCAACACGGAGGGCAGTCCTGAGCCGCTCCGACGTATTCGGAGGCCGGGGTCGGGCTGCCTGGGTGGGAGACCCGTCGGGCCACTGGGACATATTCCCAGGTCGGGGCCGGCGGGTCTGGTCGCCGGACGAAAGGGCCGGCGACGCGTTCGGGACTACCGGTGGTCGGGGATCGCATCCCTCCCGAACCCGGCCACCGGGGTCGGAGGAGTCGTCGGTGCGGAGGTTACCTCGGCCGGCGACTCGATGGAATGAACGCTGGTCGCCACGGCGGGCAAGGCCATGGGTGGGGTGCGACACCCTTGGCCCCAACCGTCCGTGGGGCCCCCCGCGTGGCGGCACCCGCTGCGGAGTCCCGGGAGGTCGGAGCCCGGGACCCCCCGAAAGCCGGTGGGAGAACCCTCCCCCACGGGCGTGTAGGGGGCTTGGACCCAGTGCCCCCGATGATCATTCCGGGGGCCAGAGGGAATGGGTGGCTCCCCAGGTGAGTACACCGGGGCACGGTCGGCCGGGAGTAATTTCGGTCGGCCGTGGGGCGCGCCCGGCCACCCGTATAAAGACCGCAGCGGGGAGCGGGATCAAGTCAAAAATGAAACGCAATTCTAAACAAAACAATAAGGGGAAGGAGGCAGGAGACGAGCGAGATCGCTCTCGTTCGCGCTCTCCCGCTCTTGGAGCAGGGGAAGGAACTGTTTCCTCAAAGGGAAACAAGAGGAGGATTGGCCCAAGGTCGTACATGAACACGCAGGCCGAGAAGCGCCTGAACAAGGAGCAGTCACCCGAGGGCCAAGTCAATAACGAGAAGGTAATCAGCCTGTCGGACAGCGACAGCGGCGGCGAAGAGGGGTTCACCGAATATCTGAGTAGATTTGACCGAGCCGCCGATGACAGACGCAGAGATCATTCGGTGAGTTCGAATATCTCTGACCGCTCGGTGGCTCTGGACGAGGAGAGCAGGCTGGTCTTTGGACCAGGTTCCGATAAAAGAGGCAGGCCTATCACGACGGGCGAGTGGGAGGTTAAAAAAGCCAAACTCGCCGAAAGACATCGTAAAGAGGAGGAGAAGAGGCTAAAGGATTTGACAAATCCGATGGTCCCGGCCAAGCTGTCCAAGAACAGACGCGAAGGGGAGCACAGATTGCTGGACGAGCTCAAACATCGACCAACGGAGGACCTGACGAGGTTGATCGTCGAACAAGTCGCTGTGGTCGACAAGGTGAACACGACCAGCAAAACGTTAAAAGGAGGGGACCAAAGCAGCCTAAACAAGGCTGCTGCTACTATCAGTGCAGCCGCCGCACATCTCATCGGCCGCATGAAAACGGGAGATGAGACCGTAGCGAGAGACGTTGAGGTGGAGGACCTCAGGCGCAAAACAGCCAGCCTAGAGGAGCAGGTGGCGGCACTACAAAAGAAACTGGAGGAGCGCCAGGGGGTCCCGTGGGGGGATGAGGAGATGAACGTGGACACAACCGAGACTACGAGTGCCACCATCTCCCAACCCGCCAGCCAAACGGCTCTCCCGCAAAACAGTGGGAGAACGACGAGGAAGAGGAGAACAAACGTCATCACTGACGACGACTCTCCGGACGAGGAAGAAGAGGCGGCGCGTAAAAGGAACGAGATCTGCCAAGAGATCGAGGAAAACGGCATGCCGCCGGTGCTCAGGCCGTCGTTACAGGGCAAGCCGCCGGTGATGATTGAGCCGGCAGTTGCGCCGAAGGGGGTCCAATCTGGGGATGGAACCCTGGAGGGAAAAATTATGAATGAGATGAAGAAAATGGAATCGCGGTTCAAGGAGATGGTCAGGGGACTCATGGCGAGGATAGCCATGCCCCCCCCCCCCCTGGGGTCATACCAAAAACCGCCGGGAAGAGGAGGACAACACGGGCCGATGCAGCGGACTCGGCGTCGTCTGCGTCATCGTCGGCGGGTTCGGCTCCCTCCACACCCAGGAGAAACAAGAAGAGGATGGGCAAAGGGGGCGAGAGCCTCGCAAAACAGGGAGGAAATGTGAGTAGGGTCCTGGAGATGGTCGATAAATCCCCCTCTGGTAAGAAAGCTACCGAGGGCAGGGATCAGGCGAAGAGACCCTCTCCCCCCTCGACCAACTTACAACCCGCGCAACCTTCCCAAACCTCCTGGACGGAGGTGGTCAAGAGAAGCGCGAAGAAGAAGAAGAAGCCGCAGCAGGGACAGCCGCAGCCATCCCAGCAACGGCCACAAAAACAGCAGCCGGGACAGATGCTGCGGAAACAGCAGCAGCAGCAACAACGCCAAACCCCTCCCAGTGGGAGAGGTGCGTCGGGCAGGGTTGTCCCCCGAACCAACAATAAGGGAATGGGGACAACGACCGCAGGTAGCAGGGGAAGCAATAAAAATAGCACAGCTGTCAGCAACAATGAGAGGACAGGTGTCAGGAAACCTCCGCGAACCGCCGCGGTCACCCTGACATGCCTTGGGGGCGATTACGAGCAGCTTATGAAAGAGGCTCGAAGCAAGATCGCCCTCAAGGATCTTGGAATTGAGGGCCCCCTGAGACCTAAAAGGGCCCAAACTGGGGCGCTCTTAATAGAGTTCCCCGGAAAAAATGGGGACGAGAAGGCGGACAAACTCGCGGACAAAATGTCCGAATTATTTCGCGGCCGCGAAGGGGTCGTGGTGTCCCGCCCGACCAAGACGGGAGAGATACGGGTCCTGGACATCGAGGACTCGATCTCCCCCGACGAGGTGGCGGACGCCATTGCGGACCTGGGAAAATGCCCAAGGACGCAAATACAGGTAGGTCCGTTTAGGCGGGGACCCAATGGCCTACAGACGGCGTGGGTCAAATGTCCGTTGACCGCCGTCGGGGCCATCCACAGGGGGGGCAACAAGCTCCAACTGGGATGGTTCCACGCCAGGGTCCAACAACTGGAGACACGCCCCCTCCAATGCTTCCGTTGCTTGGAGGGGGGACACGTCAGAACGACGTGCAAGAGCGCGGTGGATAGGAGCACCAGGTGCTATAGGTGCGGCACCGATGGCCACCGCGCTCGCGACTGTCGGGAAAAGGTGAACTGCCCTGTGTGCGCGGATCTGAAGAGACCCTCTGCACACAGGGCGGGTGGAAAGGCCTGCACGGCGGCGAGAAAAAAAGGAGGACCCGGATGGGTGATTACCCAGACCCCGTTGCCCGCGCCGAGGGAAGACGCTGAAATGCGGCCGGTGGAAGTCACCGGAGACAAGGGTAACAACTCCTCGGCCATGGATGTCGACAGGACCGCCATCAAAAGGTCGTCGACGACGCGGTGCGAGGGAGACAGCGAAGAGGATGTGGCTGTGAAGAAACCGGCCAAGAAAAAGCCCTCGAATAAGGACTCAGCGGTGGACTCTTCTGACAACCACAGGAAAAGTGAGGAGAAAGGGGTGGAGGCCCCTAATGAAGAAGATAATCTGTAATGCCTCCAAATGTTCTCCAGGCCAATTTGAATCACTGCCGCGCCGCCCAGGACTTGTTTCTTCAGTCCATGGCGGAGCACGGCAGTGGCCTGGGGATTATCTCGGAGCCGTACTCGATCCCGCAAAATCACCCATGTTGGGCGGAGGGTCGATGCGGCTCCGTAGCTATCACTTGGAGGCAGACGGAGAATCCGATCGCCTGCACCTGCATTGAGGGGGGCGACGGATTCGTCGTAGTGAGGTGGGGCCGGGTTACAGTGATAGGGGTCTATCTGTCCCCCCGACTGAGCCCGGCGGAGTTCGGCGCCGCCCTGGACGACATTCATCGCAGTGTCCGAAGGTTCGATCCGGCGCCGGTGGCCGGGGACTTCAATGCAAAGTCGGCATTGTGGGGGTCCCCGGTCACGAATGCCCGAGGCAGAATCCTCGAGGCATGGGCGGCGGGTCTGGGCCTGTGTGTACTCAATACCGGCTCAGTACAAACGTGCGTGCGGGCAAGGGGGGTCCATTGTCGACACGTCGTGGGCCAACCCCGCGGCCGCGCGCCGGATATCGGGATGGAGGGTGGTCAGGGGGGTAGAGACGATGTCGGACCACGAGTACATTGAGTTCTCCCTCCTGCCCGACTCGCCGGAGGCCCAGGCCCGTCGCAGGAACGCGGAACAACGGTTCCCGAGGTGGCAGTGGAGGAAGATGGACCGCGAACTGTTCCGGGCCGCGGTCTACACCTCCCTGTGGGGAGAAGACATACTTAAAGTGTCACGGCCGACGTGGATGATATGGCAGATAGGATCGGGGAGGTTATGACGGAGGCGTGCAACGCCGGGATGCCCCGATTTGGGCCTAATCCACGTCGGAAGACGTATTGGTGGTCGGAGAAGATTGCCGACCTGAGGCACTCCTCCGTCCATGCCCGTAGGGTCTGGTTGCGAGCCCGGCGCAGCCAGAACCCGGTCAGATTAGAGGAGGCCTGGGAGGGTTACCGCTCCGCCAAGCGGGCCCTCTCCTGGGCCGTCAAAGTGGCCAAGGACAGAGCTTGGGGAGAGCTCCTTCAGGCCCTTGAGGAGGATCCATGGGGGCGCCCGTACCAAATCGTGCTGAACAAACTCAGACCATGGGCGCCCCCCACTACGGAATCGTTGGACCCCGAGTTTCTTGAGCGTGTCGTCGACACCCTCTTCCCCGATGATCACGGGGAGAGGACCGGCGGCCCTCCCGCTCCGCCGCCTGCGGAGTGGGACGAGGAATTCGGGGTCACGATGGAGGAGCTAGCCGGAGCCGCGCGAAAGATGAAAGCGGGGAAGGCTCCCGGACCTGACGGAGTCCCAGGCAGGGCGTGGGCCTTGGCCACTGGGGAACTGGCCGAGCACCTAAAAGTGCTCTTCACGAAGTGCTTGAAAGAAGGCCGGTTCCCCAAAAGGTGGAAGAGAGCCAAGCTGGTCCTTCTCCCAAAAGCCGGGAAACCAGCCGACCAGCCATCGGGTTACAGGCCGATCTGCCTGCTGGACGAGGTGGGGAAGCTGTTTGAGCGAGTCATAGCTAACCGCCTCGTCCAGCACCTGTCCCGGACTGGTCCGGATCTGTCTCCGGACCAGTACGGCTTCCGGGAGGGAAGGTCCACGGTGGATGCTAGCATCCACCGCATCAGGACCCTCCTGGAGGCCGCAGCGGAGGAGGGCAGGGTGTTGTTGGGGGTATCGTTCGACATTTCGAACGCCTTCAACTCCCTGCCCTGGCCGGTCATTAGGGAGGCGCTGATCGAGCACGGCGTGCCTCCCTATTTGATCGCGGTGGTGTACGACTACCTCCGGGACAGGGGCCTGTTATACATCGATCGGGATGGCAACGTTATGGTTCGGCTGGTGGTGCGGGGGGTTCCGCAGGGGTCGTTCCTTGGGCCACTCCTGTGGAAACTCGGTTACGACGCCGCACTGAAGATCCCCCTCCCCCCAGGCTGCTGGCTAAATGGCTTTGCGGACTGATACCTTCCTGGGGGTCGAGGGGGACAGTTGGGAGGAGGCCCAGCGAAAGGCGAACGTTGCGGTGGCATGCGTGGTGGCTGCCGTTAAGAACTTGGGGCTCCGGGTGGCTCCCGAAAAGACGCAGGCCGTCTTTTTTCACGACAAGGCCTGGGGGAAGGCCTGGGGGAAGCCGCCCGGAGCACACATCAGAGTGGACGGAACCCGTGTCCCCGTGGGGGCCCAGATGAAACTTCTGGGCCTCTGGTTGGACGGGACCTGAAGCTTTGACGAGCACTTCGCTCGCATCGCCCCCAGGATGATGGGGGTGGCAAATAATTTGGCACGACTGATGCCAAATCTGGGGGGGGGGGGGCGAGCGGACGTGCTCGTCGCCTCTACGCCGTGACGGTGCAGTCCGTGGCACTGTACGGTGCCCCAATCTGGGCACAAAGGGCTGGGGGCTCGGCGCGCATAAAGGCGATTTTGCGTCGCGCGCAGCGCGTCGTAGCCCTAAGAGTGTCACGGGCCTATCGCACCGTCTCGCACGCGGCGGCGACGGCCCTGTCGGGGCTCCCTCCATTGGAGCTCGCGGCTGCCCAACACGCCGAGGTACATCGGCGTACCAGGGAGCTGCGAATTCCGAGGGGGCCTGTCTGGAACAGGGCCAGTCGAATAATCAAGCTCCAGGCCAGGGCGGTCCTCATTGAAAAATGGCGCGAATATCTTGCCGATCCCGCTCTGCCGGGTAAGAGGACCGTCGAAGCCGTCCGACCCTGTCTAGCGGAATGGCTGGACAGTCGGGGGCGCGGGTTGACTTTTAGGGCGACACAGGTGCTCACCGGGCACGGATGCTTCGGTGAGTACTTGTGTCGCATTGGGAAAGAGGCAGCACCACGATGCCATCATTGCAACGCGGAGAGGGACACGGCGCAGCATACCCTGGAGGTATGCCCTGCTTGGGGCGAGCAGCGCCGTGTCCTGAGGGGGGAGATCGGGAACGACCTCTCCCTCCCGGCCGTAGTGGCGGCTACGGTCGGGGACGAAGAAAAGTGGCGGGCATTCCTGGCCTTTTGCGGCCAGGTAATGTCCGCCAAGGAGGAGGCGGAGCGGATTCGCCGGGGCGAGAGAGACCCTCCCCCCGACAACCCTCCCCCTTGATAGAAAACACAGCCCAACTGGGCTGCACCGTCCCCCGCCTTAACGGGGGCGGCTCAGCGCACGCACACAAGTACGCATGAGGCGGTAAACGCCTCGAATCCCACCCTCCGACGAGGATGGAGCATTCGAGGTGGGAGGTCGACGTTACCGGCTGGCACCGGGCGTCGACCAATCCTCCCACAAGTCAACGGGAGGGACGGCGGGGTGGGTGGTGTCCACACCCCGCCGCATAAGATATTCTGCTCAAATAAGCAACAGAGCCACAAGGCTCGGAGCAGAGTGCCAGCTAGGCCCAGCGCCGGTGGCGTTCGGATGCTGTGTTCATCGTTCCCGAACGTCCCCACAAGGCGCAGGTAAGGACACCCGTGAGGTTTTAGTGGGTAGGCTGCGCATGCCGTATTATTTTATGACATGCGTAGAATCCCACACTCCCCTCGTCCCTTTGCCAGAAGGGCGAGGGGGTCTTCCCCTTCGGGGGCTACGGTCAGGCTTGACCGGTAGTAGAAGATTTCCTCACGATAAAAAAAAAAAAAAAGGCCTAGTCCACTAAAAAATAATATAATGCAGATTGTTGAACGGAGCATATTTTTTGTTGATTTCTGTTCATTATTTAAACTGATTATAATAGATATATTTTATTGTATACTGCGTTTAACGCAGAATGTATTTTCATAATAATTACTGCACCTAGCGCAGAATGCATTTTCATAATTTTACTGCGCCCTGCGCAGAATGCATTTTTACAGTAATCACTGCGCTTTGCGCAGAATGCATTTTAACTTGATTCATTTCTTTGTGCGACAAATTTTTTTTGTTTTTTTTTCTAAATTTATTTACCATAATTTCAATGTTCAATATTTTTAATTATTTTTATGTAGATCTAGATATTTATTTCTCCGTTTTTTTTATTATTGTTTGTCTCTTTGCTTTAATTATATATTTGGAATTACGGATTGGTAACTTGTTTTCATTTTGGGTGTAATATATAATTCCGATATTATTTAATTTTTAGATTTTATTTTCTGTCCTGTAGACATTATTGTGGCTAATTTTTTTTCATTGTTAATTTCAATGGTATTTACAGTTTAAATATGCAGTGCAGTGTAAATATGCAATATAAATAATTGTCGTTGTTTTTATTCTTCCGGGAAGGGTAATAATATTTTTTCTTCTATGATTCTCAGACAATGTCTACGCATTTTCGGCATATCTGTTGAATATTTTTTATTTGAGGGATTTTCTCCCAATGCTATTGATACTGCAAATGCTGCTGCAAATATTCCACATGACGCAAGATCTGGCTGCTTGGTTACTTTTTCAAATATTATATTATTTTGTTCCAGATTATTTGGTGTTCAGGATTTTCCCCGCGTTCGATCACCGCGATCGATACCGCTGCCGCCATCCCTGAGCCGCCCCCTGAACGAGGCGACTTCGCGCCGCTCCCCCGCGTCACCCCTGACCGCGCAGTCTCTCGCGTCGCGTTATCGATCCGGACATGCGAGGATCCCGTGATCCTGCGAAACGAGCCTATTGGCCCTTTCAATTGTCGCGTCACGGAATGCTCCGGAAACGGGCCCGCGAGAGCTCCGGCTCCTTTAGTAGAAGATAATCGAGCGGTTCAAGCGGTCGTTCCAGCCGACTTGCACCCGTACGCACAGATCTCTACTCCGATTCACGCGGTCTCGCCGTCGTGCATTCGTCAATCTCGCAAGTGGCGGTTCACGCGGACTTACGCCCCGTTGTGCATCCGCGCTGCAGTTACAGTGCCGTCAGTGCACTCAGCCAAGTGTCGCGCAGACACTCGCAACCGCGCCTATTCGCGCGCTCGATCCGCTCTCACAGTGCGGTGACGAACTTAACGCCTCTGAGCGTCTACATTCTCACCCTCGCTGACAGCGAGAGGTGCATTCATACTCTACTCCACGCCGCGCCTCGTTCTGTAAAGGCCCTCGGCGAAACTGTACATTACAAATAAAGTGCCGTGTTATATTTGACGTGAACAAAGCAGTGTCCGTTCATTTTCCGCACTCCGGATCCCTGTCGGGGTCGACCCGGCCTTTTCTGCTCCAATTGGCGAACCGGAGTTACGCCCGGCCGAGAATTTCGCCAACATAAAAGCTGGTCCTTCGAGCCGGATCGGAGTGACATTCAACCACCATGGCGGATCAACTGCTCGAACGGCAACTCCAGCGAATGCGAAAAGTCGATCGCGCGCTGGACAACTTCCGCAAAATCGGCAAGAATAATTTGACTGCGGCGAAGATTCGCAGTCGAATTAGCTACCTGAAGGACTCCTGGGCCAACATCGACGGTGGACACTTCGCCCTCCTGGCCGCTATTCCCGTCGCGGAAAGAGCGAATCACGACTACTTCAAGGAGCAGCAGTACGAGACCTGCGAAGAAAAGTACCAGACAGCGGCGGACTACATGGCGGAGTGCCTGGAGGAGTTGGAGCCAGTCGTGAGTCCGAACAAATCATTCGCGTCATCGACGATGCGCTCAGATCCTTCCGCGTTCGCTCTCTCGCACCTCCCGCGTATCAGTTTACCGAAGTTCACGGGGGAGTTTCGTGAGTGGGAAGCGTTTCGAGATCAATTCACCGCGTTAATAATCAACAATCGAGACCTGCTCGACGTCAGTCGTCTGCAATATTTGCATTCGTGCGTGAAAGGCGAGGCCAGCGATGCCATACGCAATCTGGCATTAACGGATGCAAATTTCAAAATCGCGTGGAATTTGTTGCTTCGCGCGATACGATAATCGCCGACGGTTGGTGCACGAGCACATACATGCTCTGCATACGCTTCCTCACGCGACCTCAGATTCCGCCGCCGCTCTCACCGCGTTGCGCGATAAAGCAAGCGTTTCGATTCAGTCTCTAAAAAACCTCGGCCGTGCGGTTGACACATGGGACGACATGTTGGTTTATTTGCTAGTACAAAGACTTGATAAAGGCACCCGTAAAGCATGGGAATTAAAACTTGGAGACACGTTAGATTATCCCACATACGAGCAACTTGATAATTTCTTAAAGTCGCGAATACGTGCGCTCGAGAATATTATCCCGGCTTCGCCTCAAGTCAAGGGCAATAAACAACATTCCTCAGTTCAAGCTCACGCCGCTAATGCCTGTACGAACAAGTGTCCCATGTGTCAAAAGACGCATTTCTTGTCCGTTTGTCCGGACTTTCAAAATAAAAGCGTCGCTCAACGACGTGATCTCGCGAAGAAGTTTCATTGTTGTTACAATTGCCTGAGCACACGGCATACTCGCGATGCGTGCTCAAGCAAGAATACATGCCGTCAATGTCAGCAGAAGCACCATACGCTTCTTCACACGACCGATGTGAATAATAACAATACCTCGACAACCGAGAACTCACCTTCATCCGCGGACGCGAAAACAGATTCAACTGACGAAGTAACGTCACATTTATTAGCTCACACGAGCTTTTCGAAATCGAATATTTTGCTAGCCACTGCCTGGATCAAGGTGAGCAGTCTCAACGGTCGACATGGTATAGTTCGTGCGTTATTGGATCAAGGTTCCGTCACAACTTTGATCACCGAACGTTTAGCTCAGCGATTGCGTCTCCCGCGTACGCGCGTCTCCGTCTCTATCACTGGGATCGGCGAGACCGCTGCCACCGCACGCAGCGCAGCTACCGTTTACGTGTCAGCGCGTGACGGCACGGGCCCGCGGCCCTCCGTCTCCGCTCTTGTTCTCAAGTCGCTTACGACTACATTCCGCACAGAGTGCCGGATATAACCAAAAGGTCGTACATTCGCGAACTCTCGCTAGCCGACAACGATCCGACTAGCGCAGCGCCGATTGACGTCATCATCGGTGCTGACTTGTATGGCGCGATTTTATTACCGGAAATCCGTAGTCGCGCCCCTCATGAGCCCGTCGCTCAAAACTCTATTTTCGGATGGTTCCTGTCCGGCCCGATGCCGGAACCGTCGCAGTCACGGCCGGCTCGCATTCAAACGCACCACTGCACGGTGCTGTCGGAAATTTCCGACCAGTTGCGACGTTTCTGGGAAGTCGAAGAACTTCCTCAGCAAACTCATCTCTCACCGGAAGAGATTCGATGCGAAGAGCATTTCGTATCGACGCATTCTCGTGCCCCCAATGGGCAATATATAGTGCGGTTGCCGTTCAAATCGGGGCCCCCTATCAACATAGGCGAATCGAAATCGTCCGCAATCGCGTTGTATTCGCGTCTCGAGTCGCGGTTAAAGTCAAATCCGGAATCTCGCAAAGGAATACAACGAATTTCTCGCGGAATACGAGCGTCTCGGACACATGGTCAAGGCGCCGCGAGACGACCCTTCCGATGGTCAGGTATATTACATACCGCATCACGCAGTTATACGCGAGCACAGCTCGACAACTCGTTTGCGCGTTGTTTTCAACGCCTCTCATCCGACCTCCAATGGTCTTTCCTTGAACGATCATCTCATGGTTGGCCGCAAGTTGCAACCTGAGTTATCATTCATTATCTTGCGATGGCGGCAATATCGATTTGTCTTCACCGCCGACATCGCCAAGATGTATCGTCAAATTCTCGTCCACCCCTGCGACGTAGAATATCAGCGAATCTTATGGCGACCCACACCGACCTCGCCATTGATAGCCTATCTTTTATTAACCGTCACCTACGGTAACGCAAACGCGCCGAAATGCCGCCCTCCGTGTGGTCGAACAAGTCGCCAAAGACGAAGGCGCGAAATTCCCGTTAGCTGTTCCGGTTTTGCAGCTGCACACATTCGTCGACGACTGTGTGTTCGGTGCAGACGATATACCTCTCGCGCTTCAAACGCGGATCAATTAATCTCTCTCTTGAAAGGAGCAGGATTCATCT
>JASTWL010000588.1:0-111956 GCA_035220575.1 Temnothorax rugatulus
TAAACGCTGTGCAAACTCTCAAAAACGCTATATATAAACGTCTTTCAAACGCTAAAGCGTTGCAATTTCTGCTTTTTAAACGTTTTACTGACCGATTCTAAACGCTCAACAAACTCCCGCAAACGCTCACGTAAACGCTTAACAAACGCTTATGAAACTTCCTATTTTCGCCAGGGTGCGTGTGTGGTAATTTTTAATTTGAAGATTAAATTACAGCATCCAATGATCGCCATTTTTAAGTTTCATATTCATCGTATAAAAACGTATCAAATGAGCATAATTTAATCAATATTGGAGGTAAAGAGCTTTATACATTACATTCTTTTATTTATACACTACATTCTTATTCACTTAGCGTTGATGGATACATTGGATGGAATATTACTGAATGTCTTTTTTTCATTCATAATTTCGGTCTGCTTATAGGGCAAAACAAAATTTATCATTGTACGGTTCGGATTTTCAACTTTTCCTGCAAATCAAGGGAATCCGGTTCCTATTCCGGAACCCGGCAGCGGAACCGCATACAATTTGGGACCTCGTAAGAGTGTTCGTCGGGGTAACCCAAAATGACCTGGAGACGCCGCCGGGAGATCCGGGTCGCAAGGTCCAACTCCACCCACCCTCACCTACATATGTACTGTCTATATACATACAAGCAAATTACTTTCTTTAGCACTGACACAAACTGGCAAATTTCTCAAACTTTTTCGTTAATAACTTTTTAACAAACAAAGACCGAGGGCTAAAACCTTCTGAAGGTCACTCAGAAGGGTGAGCTTGACAACATATGTCAAGGTTAAGGTCATCGGAGGGTGGTCCCCTAGCTATACTGCATAATTATCATAAAAAACTATAGTGCTTTGTTTTTTATATAGATCATTTGATTAATTATAGCAATCCGTAAATTAAAATTCGAAGTATAGGCTCCAATGGAAATCCACAAATATAGAAAACGGGCTAACTAAGAGCCAAGCGCGGTGAATGATGCGCGAAAGTTTTATTTTTATTTTTATTTTACATATTTTCCAACTTTGACTGCGCGCCGACTGTCAGACTTGAAACACAGCTCCGGTTGGAGTAGTAAAATCCCCTCCCTAGCCCTAATTAAATCGATTTGATTTTATTTTTGATGCTATGCATCTATAAATCTAAATAACTGTAAAGAAATTATTGCGAAAAATATTATCTCAGCCAGCGTTTGAACCTGGAACCTCCTTCATTCCGTGAAGGTGTCGTACCAATTCGACCATTGAGGGATATGGTAATATTTATCGCAATAACCTATTATTAGTTGTAATATTACGCGTACTTTCAGCCAGCGTGATGTAAAATTCGAAATACAGGCCAATTGAAATCCACGAATATAGAAAACGGGCTAACTAAAAACCAAGCGCGGTAAATGATGCGCGAAAGTTTCATTTTTATTTTACATATTTTCCAACCTTGACTGCGCGCCGACTAAATTTGTCAGACTTGAAACACAAATCGAATCGATTTAATTAGGGGTAGGGAGGGAATTTTACTACTCCAACCGGAGCTGTGTTTCAAGTCTAACAAAGAACCCCGCAATAATCATACGTATTTTGGATTTCGGTGAAATTAGCTAAAACTTTGGAAATAAATAGTTTATGTGATGCTGATTAAAAGTCACAAGGGCAATATTCATAAAAATCAACCGTTTAGATGCTATCATTGCTCAAAAGTCAAAATAAGGTGTTATTTTAATACTATTGTGGAATAGTGGATTTCGGTAAAATTGGCTGAAACTTTGGAAATAGATAATTTATGTGATGCTGATCAAAAGTCATCATAATCATGATCCCCAAAAATCAACCTTTTGGCCTCTATGAGCCCTTGCCCTTAATAGCTATAGTATAACAGCAACAACATCACCAGGCCTATTGTGCAACTAAAAGTACTTGAGTAAGCGCGTGTGTGTGCGCGTGTGTGTGCGCGTGTGTGTGCGTGTGCGTGTGCGTGTGCGTGTGCGTGCGCGTGCGCGTGCGCGCGCTGTGTCTGTGTCTGTGTCTGTTTGTCTGATCTATAATACAATGTAAATAAAAATATATGTAATATTTTGTGTTATGCTGCGTGCGTGTGAGTGTTGTGTGGGTTGTGTGTTGCGTGTGTGTGCGTGTGTGCGTGCGTGCGTGCGTGCATGCGTGCGTGCGTGCGTGCGTGCGTGCGTGCGTGCGTGCGTGCGTGCGTGCGTGCGTGCTCGCGTATCTGTATTGCAACTAACGTTAAATTAAGGGACCTATTCTGTAAACGTTAACGATATCGTTACGTGCTTTGCGCTGCTTTTCTACGGTATATTATTAGACCGTATATGGTATATTATTATGGTATATTAATATGGTATATTAATATGGTATATTATTATTTTTAAGTCGTCTACAGACGATTCCGAATCTCGACATCGAACTCGCGAAACTCATGTTCGACCGTTAGACGCCGTGCCGTCGTAAGCGCTGAGCAGATCCCGACGATGGGCAGAGGCGCCGTACGGCAAGCTGGGCTCGTGCGACGACCGGCCCGTGGACCGGCCGCCTAGTAGTGTCACATTGTTTTGAGCCTTTCGATTCACGAGACTCCTAGAGATATCATTGCCACCTTTGACTAGAGAGGATACGGCCTTATGCCCGTATCAGACTACGGATTGAGATTGAGATTGGATTGAAATTTGACCAATCAGAGCAAAGTTTACTAAACTTGAGATCAGTTTTCTCTGTTCTGATTGATTAAATTTCAATCCAATCTCAATCCCAATCCGTAGTCTGATACGGGCTTTAGAGGCGTTCAGGCATAATCCCACGGATGGTAGCTTCGCACCACCGACCGCTCGACCGAGTGTGTGAACTAAATGTCCGAACCTGCGGTTCCTCTCATACTGAGCAGGATTACTATCGCAATGACTGGTCATGAGTATGGTAAAACTAACCTGTCTCACGACGGTCTAATATTATATTTGCGCAAAGCACATATAATGACATCGTTAACGTTTATGCAATAGGCCCCTTAGTTTAACGTTAGTTGCAATATAGATACGCGAGTACGCACGCACGCACGTACGCACGCGCGCGCACACACACACATGCACACAGGCACACACACTCGCTTACTCAAGTACTTTTAGTTGCACAATAGGCCTGGAGATATGCTGTTATACTATAATTATTAAGGGCAACGGCTCATGGAGTCTAAAAGGTTGATTTTTAGGGATCATGCTTATGATGACTTTTGATCACATAAACTATTCATTTCCAAAGTTTTAGCTAATTTCACCGGAACCCCCCAAAATACGTATGATTATAGCGGGGTTCTTTAGTCGGCGCGCAGTCAAGGTTGGAAAAAATATATGTAAAATAAAAATAAAAATAAAACTTTCGCGCATTATTTACCGCGCTTGGTTCTTAGTTAGCCCGTTTTCTATATCCGTAAATTAAATTTTATTGTAATTTCAGGTTGGGATTGGCTACTAGACAACAATGTGAGAACGCTTTGAAGCAGACTAAATACGACGTGGAAATGGCAGCTTCATTATTGCTTGATCAGACCAGATGAGAAACAACTGCAGTTAATGTCCTGACGTGTCCTACACAAATGTAATTCTGAGTACGCGTTTATTTATGAATGAACGTAACAAGCTGAAACCATTGTGGAAGCGAAGATCAATCGGATTACTTGCAAATGTCTTCTGCGTTTTGATTTATGACACAATTTAGCGGCTGGTTGATGCTAGCTATTGGGACGAAATAAAAACTGTTGCGCATAATCGAGAGGTGATACTGGTAAAGATACCGCCAATGACTACGTTTATACGGTTCGATTTAAGCCGAAGTTATAACATCGATGATTAATTTGGCGTAAATCGGGCCGTGTAAACCTATACGATGACATTATGCTTAAGACGTATATATAATATAAGACATAACATATATAATTCTGAAGCTGTGATATGTTATTGATCTTTATCTGGATTTACGATCCTATGAATGAACTTTTTGCGTTTTATTTAGTGCAGATAATGGGCGCGTTCAGTAGAAAAAACCGCTCAGTAGCAATCGAACGTGATTGGCTCTTACTTTTAAACCCAACAAATCAGCGTGTAGCGTGTTGATAAAACGACACTCAACAGTTGTGTCTGCTGAACGCGGCCAATGATGTTAAAATAAGAGGATTTGAAATTAATAAGTATAGTATTTAATTACATACAAAGACACATTCTCATATATACACACACGCGCATACACGATCTCTCTCTCAAAGAAGAGATAGAGAGGAGAGAGAGAGAGAGAAGAGGAGAGGGGGAGGAGGGAGAGAGAGAAGACGAGGAAGAACGAAGAGAGACAGAAGAAGCACCGAAAGCCTCCGCCCCGCTCTCCGAGAGAGCCGCCTCCCCTCCTCCCTATCTCAGAAGCTCTCTCTTTTCTCTCTCGCCATCCCCTCCCTCCCCTCCCTCCCTCTCCTCCCTCCCTCCCCCTCCCCTCTCCCTCTCTCCCTCTCTCCTCTCCTCTCCCTCTCTCCCTCTCTTTCTGTTTCCTCTCTCCCCTCTCCCCCTTGACCTTTAATGTTTGAATATAAAATAGCATAATATTGTCAATTGTTTGCGTCTGTATAGTCGGAATTCTTTTCCGCAAATTTCAGGTATCAAACGATTGTACATACAATATCTACCTAGATATAGAATTTTTACTTAGGCGTCGCTAAATGTTTTTTTTCAGACTTATATTATTATTTATTTAGAAACAATTATTTCATAGTAGATAGAAGAAATATAAAATATTTTGAAGGTGTATGTGCCACAGCGAGCATCTTACGTTGTTCGCGCTCATACTCTCAAAAAGTTAATGCTTTTGGGAGCCTTCCCGCAAGCGATACAAGTGTCGTTGTCTTTGTTACTCATTGCCAAAAGAGAAAGATAGAACGACGTCTGTGTCGATTTGTGTCGCTTGCTGGAAGCTCCCTTTATATATAAAATAATGAAATAAATTGATTGATATAAAGAAGGCATAAGTATATTTAACTCTTTTGCTACGAACAATCATTATAGTTAATATTTGTTCGCCACGCTGCGAAATTAAAGCGAGATTAAGTTATTATAGGGTAATAACATTTATATGTTGTCATAATGAACAAAAATTATTATAAGATATGGCCCTGTCATATTACTGTAAAGTAACGAACTTAAACTTTGCGCATGGCCGAACACTCGCAGCTTGTACTCTCTCGTATAATGATAGTGATAGGTTGGCCGTAGCGAAAGGGTTAAGAAAAGATCTGCTGTGTACAATTGCATACTTTCTTTTCGATACATTTACATGTTTTTATTACGTCAATCGATTCTTCGTATGATATATTAAAATAAGGTCATCGAAAAGTGGATAATTTACAAAACATTTCAGGTCAGAATATGTTAGGATAAAATGTGAAATATTTCATAGATTATCATAATTATTAAACAGTTTCACTTTTCTTTCATCTTACTTTAATATTTTTATGTATGGAATGATCAACAAAATCGAAATACTATGTATAAAAGATATTATTTTATTTAAAAAATGATATATCATAAAAATATATGCTATAAAGAATTTGTTTCGTACATTATGTTTCATTCTAAAAAATTCCAACTTTTATTTGAAAGATTTTTTTTTAAAACCTCTAAATACATTCTCGATATAACTGTGGCTTCTGACTTTTTTTTACTTTGTTACATGTATATATGTATATACAAGGTGTCCGTCCATAAATGTCCAAGCAAATATCTCAAAAGGATATCAAGGAGGATAAATAATGATAAAACCAATTTTCAAAAAAAAATCAATTTTTTTAAGGTCACATAAATGTCATCGTTATTTTTTTAAATGGAATTGTATGATTTTTTTTATATGATCCTAATTATTCTACATATAAAAATATTAAGGTAGAGTTATAAAAAAATTAATAGTTTACGAGATATTTCATATTTTATTCTGGCACATTTGACATAAAATATCTCGTAAATATTTATTTTTTGGTAACTGTACCTTGAGGGGAATGGTAAGGTTTAAACGGCCGAAAATTGGATAAAATTGAAATGTCGTTTGTGGACAAACAAATAAACATACATCAATTTTCTTTTGAAGCATGTTATTAATGCTTTCTTAACGTACTAAATGAGACGTAAAAGTCCCAAGAATATAAATAAATAATTAAGGGGATCCTATAGTGAAGGCCGAACTTCCTCGATGTTAACATTTTTAATTCCGTTCTAATTCGTTTTCTATGTTACCGGCCTAGAGAGCCTCTTAGATTCTATCGAACAAGTTGGATTTAGGAAAGGATTCAGCACGATTGACCACATACAAACGTTGCGTACATTGATCGAGAAGTGTAATGAGTACAACATCCCGCTACACCTGGCATTTGTGGACTATCAAAAAGCCTTTGACTCAATCGAAACTTGAGCGGTGCTTGAAGCGATGGATAAGGCTCGCATCGACTCTAGGTATTCAAGCCTAAACAAATACATCTACAAAAACGCTATGTTACGAGTCAAGATGGAGGGAGACTGCACGATAGGAAAAGTCAAAATCAAGAGAAGTGTCCGACAGGGCGACACCATCTCGTTCAAACTCTTCACCTTGGCACTGGAGGACGTATTCAAAAGCATGTCCTGGGAGCGAAAATGTATCAGTATCAACGGGAATCGCCTCAACCATCTCCGCTTTGCTGATGATATCGTCCTCATTAGCGGTGACGCGGGCGAACTCGAAATAATGCTGCAAGAAGCATCCCAAGCAGTAGGTCTGAAAATGAACCTACAAAAAACAAAAATCATGAGCCCAAACAACATACAGGTCGTCATTGACAATCACATCCTCGGAAGAGATGAATACGTGTATTTAGGACACAATATCAAAATAGGGAAGGACAACCAATCAGCAGAGATCACAAGACGAATCGACTTGACTTGAGCAGCTTTTGGCAGACTCTGCAGTTACATCCTCCGAGAACCAAAGATTCCTATAAACCTCAAGAGAAAGGCATATAACACGTGTGTCTTGCCCGTTGCAACGTACGGGCTCGAAACTGCGACTCTCACGAAGAGCAGCGCAAACCGACTTCGGGTCTGCCAACGAGCGATAGAGCGAGCAATGTTTGGAATCAGTTTGAGGGACCGAATCCGGAACGAGGAAATCAGAAGGAGAACGGGAGTCATAGATGTGGTGGAGCGAGTAGCGAGACTGAAATGGCAGTGGGCGGGTCACGTGGCGAGAGATAATCTTAAATGGATCAAGACCCTGATGCAATGAGACCATGGGAGTCAAAGAGGAGCAGAGGTCGACCACAGAAAAGATGGCGAGATGACATCCAGCGCCACGTGAGGAAAAACTAGATACAGACTGCACAAGAAAGAACGACGTGGAAACAAATGGAAGAGGCCTATGTCCAGGACCTGCTCACAGGCTAAAGAAGAAGAAGAAGAATTCCTTGGATATTATTATAATTATGGGCTTCTACTTACAATTAGTATTTAAGCGGTTATTTACCTTATTATAACTTATATTATAACTACTAATGTGTGAGTAGGAGTTGGCCCATGGATAAGTAATCGCAAAGGGGTAGAAAGGAAGGTGACACATTTTTACATTTTAACAACGAATATATTTACATTATATACATGTGTTTTAGTGTCAGTGTATCTAATGTCATTTTGCTTTAAAGCGAGTGCCTCCTCGTCGTTTAGTCTGCGTGGCCGGGTCAATTCCTTCCTTCTTAGGGCTGGTCTGTATAGATACCGAGGACGAGGCCGGTTTGTTGACCGGTAGACTCTTTGATATCGTAGATGAAGTCGGTGTGCCAGCCGATGGTTTTTCCTTGCCTTGAGTTAAATCGATATGACACACCTTGGGACGTTTTGGAGCCGAGACGCGTGATTGACTAGACGAGGAACGTTCTATGAGTATCCGAGGATGTAGAGGAGAAATCGCATTGCCTCTTTTTGGCTGTAATAGAGTGTAAGGGCAAGGGCTGCGTTTGTCGTCTTTTGGTAGGATCCCCATCGTTGGAAACGAATCGTTCCTCGAAAAGACGCGGCGTCTTGCCCAAGGTGACTGGCCTTGTAGAGTTGGCGTGCGAAGCCAGGATCCTATGTCCTCGCACGAAGGCGACTACACGCCACTGCTGAAGGAGTCCGTGCATTGAGGAAATCGGCGGGCGACCGTGCGCCTCAGGTCAGCGAGCGTCCAAGCGTTACTGCCGGCGGCGTCTGTGCGCCAAGGAAGTCGGCGGGCGATTGTGCGCCACTGCCGAACGGCGACCAAGCGCCTAGGTGTCGGTGAGCGTTCAAGCACTACTGCCGAACGGCGATCAAGCGCCTTGAGAGGTAAACCTCTTCCAAAAGAGTACACCCGCTATTTGGGGTTTTCGTGGGCGTCTGGCGCCCGAGGAGATCTGGTTTGGCCTTTATATACAGGTCGTGGTTGAATCTGAAATACGCGAAACGGTACAGGCGATGCGGCGCTTAGTGGGGTCGATGCAAAGTAGCCGCCGGTAATACAGATACCGTAGAGTTACCGCGCGGGCGTGTACCACAAGTGGCGTAGATCGCCACAATAATATTTAAATATTTATACAAAATTATAAACAAAGATTTTATTTAATAAAAATAATAAAAATAATAATTTTTTTCATATTCTCACATATCCTTCACACTGATTAATAGACTATGACGACGACGATGTCCCGTCGGTCTCGCCGGCCAGGAGAAGGAGCGCGCTGTCACTTTCTCTAAATCGCAAAATCTCTATGGAGCTCTCAGCGGGAATCGTCAAAGGTGATTAATACCAGATAGTAGCTCGACCAGATTCTCTGCAAAGCTCGGTATGGGCGCCAGGTGCGATTCCTCGCACCACGATGCACGAAATCTAAGCCCGCTAATTATCTCAGGCGTGAGTCTAATAGTTTGATCGCTGTTAGATCTCGGAGAGTAGGAGAGGGAGCGCAGCGCAATTAGCACACCATATATATAACAAAAATAGAAGTGTATTTGATTAACGTAGAAAGCATGGGAAATCAAATAGGAAACATTTCATTAATAATAATCGTCAGAAGAGGCACAACGTATCACGCCACGAGCGCAATAATTACTTTCTCGCCGAATTATACAACCACAACGATCTATTTCGTAACACCAATAATTCCCATCACAATAATTCCCGACGCAACAAGTCCCACCCCGAATCTCGCGGTACCGACAAACATTAAACTACAACGAAACGCAAAATAACCGTGAACACTCGCACGTAATACGATAATGACCTCGACCGTCTCACACGATCTCACAAGTCCCGAAAATGACCGCGGACCTCCTACGGTTTCGAAGGTCCCGAAATGACCGCGAATCTCCTACGATTACGCGAGTCCCGAAATGACTGCGAATCTTCTCGATTACGTGAGTCCCGAAATGACCGCGAATCTCCTCGATTACGCGAGTCCCGAACACGAAACGCGAAGATGCCCTGCACGCCACGACGCGATCACGTGAAGCCCATGCGGCCCCGCGATGATACGGTGTCCGGCCCGTGCGAAGAACACTTCGCCCAAAACGTCTCGATCACGCGAAGCGCATGTCGCCGTTCACACTCATCTAAATCGAATCCTTACAATACGGTACTACGAGACGGTCGAAAATCCAACGCGCGTTGACTGTCGGCGGCCGCGCACTCGAATCTCCGAGACGGGCGATTGCATACTTTCTCGGCCCTCCCGCGGTATTCCTCTCGATATAATTATCGCTAATGCGGATTCCACAACACTCGTGGCACAACGCGACTCCCGGGAGGGCCTCGGTATCGCGACGACCTTACTTTTGCGGTGCTTGAGCAGTGGCCTTACAGTTTGTCGCTCGCTCGCTCGCCGGCAGCCCTTTGTCTTCGTCGCAGGGGTTGGGTGGCACCTCTCGCTACGGCAGCTCGCACGACAGTGTCGCTTCTCCGGCCCGGCGGGACCACGCTGGGCCCGCGCGCCTGCGCGCCGGGGTTGCAAGCCCTTACAACTGCTGCGCCCTGTGCGATCGCCGCGCCCGACTAGGGCGCCCCTCACATCTGCCTCCACCCGCCGGCGGTGGTTTTAAACCCGCTTTGGAGTCCGGCTGTCCAGGCCGCGACTCATGGACCGGTTAACCGACGGCCAGGTTGGACAGGCCATGGCTCGTCGACCAGTGGCAGAATTCCGGTGGTGGTTTTCCTCCTTGGCGGGGACCTCCGTCGGGGCGTCCCCCTTCCCGGATCCTCCGTTCTCGGGCTGTTATTCGGCGTTGCGGGCTAAGCGTTCGCCTTGCTAGGCTCTCTGCTTTATCGGCTGTGGGCCCCAGCATGACCCGCCCGTCGGCCGTCCGTCCCCGGTAAGCTTCCGGCTGCCCACCTGCCCAAATCCCTCGGTGCGACTTACGTCGTTACATCAATCCGTGGCCATCTGCTCCGCACCTTCTCACGCAACCTGTAAGTCTCGCAAACTAAGTTTAGACCTAATCTCTAACTCCAACGCCCCGCCCGCCTCGGGCGGAGGCACCACCCTTGACGCCTCCCTCGGCCGAGCTACTATCCGGGCAGAGGAAGTGACTTTGTCATGTCACAAGACTGTTGACGTTATTGCTTTGTGGAAGGAGTAGAAAGGTCAAAACTCTATCTTCGTCTTTTAGTTTGCTTTATTGATCACACATTTCGATCCGTACACCTCGTTCGCCAGCAACCAACTGAACTCTACTCACACGAGACAGCGGAAACCCGGCATATAACAGAAGAATACCGGAGGCAAGCGAGCTTGTTGTAAGTAGGCTGGGAATGCAATCCAATGTACGACAGTTTCTTCTAATTATACCAAAATGTATTTCTTAAAGTACAAAAAACGTGTCGTGTGCCGCTCGGTAGAGACTCGAAGAATGGGCAAGGAACGCTAAAGCGGGGAGCACACACTTCTGCACAACGCATAAAGCGTAAGCATAAGAAAACTGATTGGTCTATTTCCTTATGCACATGTGTATGGACCAATCAACTTTCTTATGCTTACGTATTATGCGTTGTGCAGAAGTGTGTGCTCCCCGCTTAACGGATTTAATGGCGCGCACAGACTGACAACTCAGTAAAAATAAAAAGTGTAATGGAGTAGCACTAGGTGTGCACGCATAGTGAGAAACAAGAAACTTAAAACGATAGATGGCGTTAAGTTTACAATCTAGTTACAACACTCTCCCTTAATCGAAGGTCATCTAACGTTATATAAAAACTATCAAAATTAACTCTTATATTCTTTGGTGGAAAAAGGCTGTAATAACAAAAATATATTTATGAAATCAAAACCATGTTGATACATGTAATACCTATACTTCTATACTTTATGTAGCATCTTTCATTCCTATACCTATTAAGCAATTTTGGTGTTTAAGGCGTCCAAGACCTTTAGAAAGCACATCAGCGATCATATCTTCCGTACCAGTGTTGGGCGACTTTAAGTATTTTTCTATTTTAAGTACTAAAAAAATCTGAGTACCCACAAAGTCGAAGACATAAATTATTACCAATTCTTATATAAAAAAGTATTTAGTAATTTTTTATTTGCTAATTCTTAACTAAAAACGTATTTAGTAATTCTTTATTTGCCAATTCTAAAGTATAATACTTTGGGTAATTTAAAGTACTAAGTATTTATTCATTGATAATGATTTATTCATTTATATAATGATAATCATTTATGTATATTTTTATTGTAGTTTTATTGACGTCAACACGTTTATAAAGTTCAAACTATTGACAACAATTAAATAAAATATTTATAGGAATATGTATATTAAACAAAATATTCATAGGAAAATATTTATTAATCAATTATAATTGATTTTATGGTTTTCTTTTTCAGTGTTTTAGTAATTAAACATTTCTATTATTATGATTATTATTATGATTATTATTAATAGCAAATATTAAATATATGTAATAGAAATTAAAAAGTATTACTGGAAGAAGGGCGTCAGTAAAAATTAACACTATATCCCTAACAGCAAATGTATATTCTCAAATATTCTGAGAATGTTCAGAGGATATCATAAAGTATAAGATATTATAAGGATGTTTTCAGTATATTAAGTACATCCTTAGTATATTCTATAGATATACAGGATATTATTGCTGTTAGGGATTTAATTAAAGTTGGTATTTAAATTCATTCTACTCACGACTCTTCTTTCGAAATTGCTATCGGAAAAACGGTTATATTGCGGAAGATCAGTCATTTTTGCACGACTGAATATTCTTTCAACGGACGCAGATGATGGTGGTGGAGTATTGAATTTAATGAAAACTTCTGACGAGTGGATACCCTTCTAGCATAAACAAATTATTCCGCGAATTTTTTGAGAAATTGACTAGCTCATTTTCTGGAGTGTGATTATTAAACAAAGAGCTTGCAATATTGTTAGACGAACTCGGACCAAAGTTAAAATAATCATTACCTATCGTAATAATGAATAATTTTGACGAACAATATTGACACTTTTTATATTTCAATTCATCTATAATCCATAAATATATGTTCATCAGTATACATGTATCAATATGACAATATCCATGTACAGATATTATGAGAATGTAAACAAAACCGTTGGGTCATTGTACAATTTTATAAACATAAGTCCCACACAGCACACTGTATCCTGGGGATATCCCAAATTGTCCCAGATTTCCAAATACGATCCCACGGATATCCCAGCAGGTTCTGCCCGGGATATTCCAATAGGATATCGTGAGATATCCTATTATAATCTCACGATATCTAAATATTCTGTCATATCCGTTGCATAAGCTATATCTTACGAGATCTTCTGAAGGATATCTTTCACTCAAAAAAAAATATTCTACTGATAAGTGGGGAATTCCTCTTAGCACTTCCTCTAAGCAAAAATTTTACATAAAGAATATTTTTCTTTAAGTAAAACGTATTACTTTATAAAAGAGTGGATGCGTAAGCTATAATCAAGAGTAAATTCCTCTATAGCAAATTCTATTATAATAATCCGAATAGCCTTTTAAAATTAGAGGATATGCAAGATATTCCCGTGTAGAAATTTGTTAGGGATGGCCTTACATAACATAAGGCCCCGATCATACTTATTAGGGATGCCATAAGAAAGATTTCCTTATTTTAACATGATGAGGTCCCGATCATTATTTATTAGGGATTCCATAAGAAAGGTTTCCTTATTTTATCTAATAAGGCCCTTGTAAGGATTTGATAAGGATGTTTTAACTTCATAAATACTTCTTTATTAGGGCTAACCGGATAAGGTCCCGATCATTATTTATTACTCGCACAGTACACGATGTCCATTGGACGTCCATAGACGTCGACTGGACGTCCAGGACGTCCAGTGGACGTCCTTAGATGTCCAGTGGACATCGTGTGCTGTGTGGGTAGGGATTCCATAAGAAAGGTTTCCTTATTTTTGTCTGAGGGACACTTGTGCATCTGCTGGATATCCACCGGATATCGATGGTCCACTGGATGTCCTACGGTTATTGAGATATTTCACTTTATCTGTAGGACGTCCCTCAGATAAAGTGTGCTGTGTGGGAAAGGTTTCCTTATTTTTGTCTAATGAAGCCCTTGTAAGAATTTGATAAGAATGTTTTAACTTTATAAATATACTTTTTTCATAAATGTATTGTATTTACGAACACAAAATTTCATAATAAGCTGGCACTGGTTTCTGACATTCACCCGACATTAAGAAATATTATATCATATATCCAATTTAAAATTTTATTACTCTTTTTAAACTAAATTTGTTTCTTAAGATGATTTTGAAAAATTATATATTTGCGCTGGTTATGACATATGTAGACTATATATAACGCTCACATTAAATTAAGAAGTAGTCTACCACGTAAGGCAGTTGGCTCACGATCCAGAGGTCCCGAGTTCGAATCCCACCAAGGTAAGTGTTTTTTCAGATACCAGAAAATATTTATAATCATAGACTGCATCTTAAGAAACAAATTTACTTAAAAAATAGTAATAAAATTTCGAAATAAATAATTTTTTTTTTATGTCGGGTGAATATCGGAAATCAGTGTCAGTCCTCTAGCATTAAGAGGACTGCAATCTTAAGTCTAGTGTCTCATGGTTAGAGGATATTCCTCTAGATTTTAAAATATCTTCTTGAGACCGTATTTCAGAGGAAAATCCTTTAAAATCAAGCGGGAGCCACTAAACAATAGAATATTTTTTTGGGAGTTAATTAATATCTTGCGATATTTTTCGATCTGCCTCAGATATCCTGTGGACGTCATCTAAGATGTCTGCAAGATACTAAATAGCCGGACACTTGTGCATCCAATGGATATCCACCGGATATCTGAGATCATTTTGGGATGTCCTGCGGTTATTGCGATATCCCAAAATGATGTCTGTAGGACGTCCCTCAGATAAAGTGTGCTGTGTGGGGTGGAGGGGATGATGAACCAATATGGCGACGTCTGAGTGTGCGAAATTCAAATCACGAAATCATAAATATGTGAATTTTTAATCTGTCCTAAGTTTTCTTTTGATTCTATTTACATTTATGTATTTGCATATAGACAAAATTATGATTCATATTGATATATGTACAAATGTGAATCATTTTCACGAATACTATCCCGTGCAATCACATGTACATACATATAATGTATATATATAGATTGCATATTTTAATCAATGTTATTATATTTTCCTATCCAAGGTAATTCATCGTACTTAAAAATACTAAATACTTTTTTACTTAATACTTACGATAGTGTTAAATACAAAATATTATTGTACTTAGTAATTGGATTTTAGAAAATCTTTTTGTAAAAGTAATTAGAATTAATCAGCACTGTAAATACTTGGTAGCTAAATAATTTGTATTTTCTTTTAATCTAAGATGAAGTAATACGATGACCTAGTACCAAGAAAAATTCAAGTACTTTTTTGCCCATCACTGTTCCGTACACATGTACTTGATGGCAATATTACCTTCTTGCACTTGCTCTCTAATAAAATGATACTTTAGCTTAATGTGCTTGACTCGTTTGTGAAATACGGGGTTGTGAGCCAATTTTTGCGCACTTTGGTTGTCGTTGTAAATGAGAATAGTCTTCTTTTCTCTCAGCAATTCTGTGAAGAATCCTTGCAGATGAACTGCTTCCTTAGCTGCTTCCGACATAGCCACATATTCTGATTCCGTTGACGACATTGAAGTACATCTCTGTTTCTTACTTTCCCAGGAGATCGGTCCACCTCCATATTTGAATACGTAGCCTGTATACGACTTTCCTTCTTCTTGATCATTTGCATAATCCGCATCTACGAATCCTACTATATCTTCTCCTGTAGGTTTGAACATTATTCCCAAGTTCTTGGTATTATTCAAATAACGAAGTACTCTCTTCAGCATTTTCCATTTCATTTCAGTATGTTCAACGTTGTATTGACTGAGGAAGCTTACTATAAAAGCGAGATCTGGTCTGGTGTTTACCGCTAGATACATAAGTGATCTTATAACGTTTTGATAAGGAACATCTGTAATCTTCTTACTGGTATCTTCAGTTCCTTTCATACCAAGATCGACTGGAGTTGCAACTGGTTTGCTTTCAATCATTCCAAACTTCTTTAAAATCTCTGTTATGTACTGCTTCTGATGAATGAATACTTCGCCTGTCTTCTTATTCCGTTCAATTGAGAGTCCCAAAAATTGTTTGGCTTCACCTAAGTCTTTTATTTTAAACTTACTTTTAAGTTGATTCTTTAGTTTCGCCTTTTCTTCTGAATCATTTGAAACGATGAAGAAGTCATCCACATAGATTCCCACTATTAATATTTTGTCTCTAATAACTTTAAAGTATACGCAAGGTTCATGACTTGACTGCTTGTATCCTAATTCTTGTAACACAGCGTGAACCTTTTTATTCCATGAACATGAAGCTTGCTTTAAACCGTAGATAGATTTGGTGAGTAAACATACTTTATCCTTTTGTCCTGGTACCTTAAATCCTTTTGGTTGTTCCATGTATATTCGTTCTTCCAACTCTCCATTTAAAAAGGCTGTATCCACATCAAGATGATCCATGTCCATTCCACGTTCAACGGCTAATGCAATTAAGGAACGTAATGTAGAACTTCTTACTACGGGGGAAAAAGTTTCTTCATAGTCAATCCCCATGACTTGATTGAAATTTTTAGCTACTAGACGTGCTTTATGTCTGCTGATTTTTCCCTCTTCATTCCTTTTAATTTTATAGATCCACTTGCAAGGAATTACTTTTTGATTTTTGGGTCTATCAACCAAAGTCCACATCTTGTTTTCTTTTAGTGACTGGATCTCTTGTTCCATTGCCAACTTCCATTTATCTTTGTCTATATCCTCCATAGCTTCTTTTACGGATTGTGGTTCTTCATTAACAATACACGCAGTTTCATATAGCACGTAATCGGGGAATTCTTTCTTCTTACGCTCTCTTTCTGGATATCTTTTCTCTTGATCCGAGTTGTCATCTTGAGCCGGTTGATCCTCTTCTTGTACGTCGCTATTTATAGACTGGAAAGAATCATCACTTTCAACTTCTGAGACCAATTCTTCTTGTCCAATTCCTTCTTCAGGATATGCGGACACCAGTTGATTTAGAGAAACTACAGATTCATTTGATTGGTTTGTGCTGTGAAACCTATCTTCTAAGAAAACAACGTCTCTTGATTCAATCAGCTTCTTAGGATAGCTTGGATCTCTTAGTCGGTATGCCGTGGGATTTTGTGAATATCCAACAAAGATCCA
The DNA here is from genome assembly GCA_035220575.1 of Temnothorax rugatulus. Classification (NCBI taxonomy): domain Eukaryota; kingdom Metazoa; phylum Arthropoda; class Insecta; order Hymenoptera; family Formicidae; genus Temnothorax; species Temnothorax rugatulus. The sequence continues at coordinate 16,835 of JASTWL010000588.1, forward strand.
TTCCTTGCTTTTAGCATCCAACTTCTTCCTTTCTTGTTTAGGAATATGAGCATAAACTCGACATCCAAAAACCTTTACATGACTGAAGTCAGGTCGTTCACCCGTCCATACTTCTTCTGAAGTTTTATCAACTATTGACCTATGAGGGGACCTGTTCTTCAAGTAAATCGCTGTCCTACACGCATCTGACCAATAACCTTTAGGTAGTTTTGCATCTTGAAGCAGACATCTAGTTTTCTCAATAATAGAATGGTTGGTTCTCTCAGCAATCCCATTCTGCTGAGGTGAATAAGGTACAGTCGTCTCATGCTTGATGCCTTGTTCTGCCAAGTACTTTTGAAAGTTCTCATTAACATACTCGGTGCCATTATCAGATCTGAGTGCCTTAATCTTTAGTCCTGTTTGATTTTCAACAAAAGCTTTAAATTCAATAAACTTTGCTAGAACTTCCGTTTTTGATTTCAAAATGTAACCAAATATTTTTCTCGAATAGTCGTCTACAAAAATAAGCAAATACCTTTTTCCATCAATAGATTCTATACTTATTGGACCGCATATATCTGAATGAATTAAGCCTAATTTTGTAGTAGCTCGCTTATAATCAATCTTCTTAAATGGACGTCTAGCTTGTTTTCCTTCAAGACAACTAACGCAGGTCTTATTACTATCTCCTGTAAATTTTACACCTGTAATTAAACCATTTTGCATTAATTTCATTCCATATCGACATAAATGCTTTAATCTCTTATGCCAAAGATCTGTAATAGAATTAGTTACAGTAGTATATGCACTTAAAGATCTATTAAAATCTAACCTACACATTCCTTTGTCATTAAACGCTGTTAATATCGCATCTCCAGATATCTCACAATCTTCTTTACGATATATCTTACATCCTTGTTCATTAAAAACAAAAATAAAGCCCTTTTTAACTGTCTGACTTACAGATAACAAATTAGTATTTAAGTTAGGAACATGTACAACATCAGTTATTCCAGTAATACCTTCAATGTTCTTAATGGAAAAGAAACCTACACCATTGCTGCGCAACTTTTCATTATTCGCTACTGTAATTTCTATACCTTTACATACATCTTCGCGATAGTTCCTTTAGCCAATGTTTTTGAGATGACATCTGAGCAGTTGATGCAGAAGCCACGTACCACGCATCCGGATCTGGTTTATTTGAAGTATTACTTTCCATAGCAGCCTCTTCTTTCATCTCAGACCGCTCGGTGGTGAGTAGAGCAATTTCTTCTCGATTAACTGAAGTCCCGGAAGAGCCTGGAGTTACCATCATCGTGAGCAGTGCGTAGTCCTTCTTCTTATTAGTGGATGAGGTTTGGTCCTTCTTCGGGCAATCTGGACTTTTATGTCCTGGTTGTTGACATGTATAGCAAGTAACAGGCTTCTTTTTATTATTGCCTTTCTTTAAACTTGATGGCTTATTTTTATTTGCATTCGACGGCAGTTTCTTCTGGTTAAAATGCGTTTCCAAAGCCAGAGCCGATTCATTTGCAGCTGGTTCACCTTCCTTTTTAGCAGCTTCGTTTAGAAGTCTAGATTTGACATCTGCTGCACCAATTTGTCTATTAGAGTTTTCTAGTGCCATTACCAGGGGATCATATTTTGATGGAAGTCCACCCAGTAGAATCGCCCCAACAGTTTCATCGTCTATCTCTTTTTCGATTTCACCTAACTGTTGTACAGTCGACATAACCTCTGCTATATAGGCATGGTATCGAAATCGCCAAGCTGTAGACGATAAAGTCTCCGCTGCAGATTTAAGCGTCGTCCAAGGCCATTGTCTTCGTATGCTTGTCCGAGACATTCCCACATACATCTCGCTGTGATGCAGGTTCTTACGTGAACTATACGCCAGATGCGTACCGCAGGAGGGCGACGAAAGCGCTATCTGGGCGGCACAATTGTACTCTTTTTGGGTCTTTTCTCAATAACAAATTACACACTAATAGTAGAAGATATTAAGATGTTAAATAATATTATTCAAAATGGTTATTATTTAATGTGGATTTCAAGCAATAAAATCTGATGGATTTCGATCGAAAAGTATTTCAAAAGGCCAACTTGTGAAGAGTCGTCATGTATTCAAAGTATCTGAAAATATTGATCCTGAATATAGGCTAGTCGAAGGATCTGTCATTCGCGAAACTAGTGTAAATAAACCTTATCGAATTAAAATAGAGGTAGATATATATATAGTTAGAATTCCAATATTATTTTTTATTAAATTGCATAAATATAAATAGCAATACTAATAATCTTAAGTATAGATCTTAACTTTTTCTTTTATTCATATAGCTGAATGAAGATCGGTCTATCAGAAGTTCTTTCTGTAATTGTAAAGCGGGAAAGGGAATATGCAAACACATTGCAGCAGTTTGCATTTTTATAAATACAGAAAATACGACATCAAAAACTGACGAACCATTAGCATGGAATAAACCTTCTAACCAACCTTTTAATCAGACAAATACTCTAAAGGAGTAAAAATCCAGAAGATGTTCCCGTACAAATTCTCAATATCTGACTTTGGTGAACGATTTGAAGTAGATGCTGTCACAAACACATCTGCAACACATTTAAAAATAGAGTCTAATTGGGTAAAAATGCTACAAATTGAAAATAATTGCATGTTAGAGCGTGAAAGAGTAGCTATAGAAAAAAAGCTTGTGAAGCTCTTTCTCAAGTTATTGAATTTTTACACGAGTATCAAAATTTTGGACAAGTCTATCATAGCTATAAAATAATAAAATGTGATATAAATAATAATGTTAAAATTAAATTAAATAAGTTGTCATGCCCTCTGAATCTTAAGACTGAATTTGACAAAGTTAAAGTAGACTTAACGAAATGGAAAGAAATTTGTACAAAGTCTATATCTCAATCTATGTCAGCTATTTGGTTTATTGAAAGGAAACGTAGAATCACGTCTAGTAAGAGAGCCCATCAAATAAAAACCAGGCAAACAAATTTTGAGAGCTTAGCAAAACAATTTAAAAATGAAAAACAAGGAACAGGCCGGATAATCAATGCAATGAAATATGGGATTACAATGGAACCAATCGCACGGAAATATTTTGAAGCTCACTACAATAAGAAAGTCCATGAAGTGGGATTGGTTGTATCGATACGTCAACCATTTTTGGCATGTAGTCCAGATGGTATAATCATAAATGATAAAGCTTTACTCGAAATAAAATGCCCATATTCGTGTAAAGATATTCAGTTGATCGAATACAAAAGCAGTGCAATGTTTCATATTTGTACTTTGATTCAAGTAATGAAATTAAACTCAAACAGCAGGACATATATTACACTCAAATCCAAACATCATTATATATTCTAGGTATGGAAAAATGTTATTTCTTTGTTTATTCCCAAAAGGATCAGATCCTTGTGACCATACAAAGGGACGATGATTTTTTGGAGCAACTAATTTCAAAAATAGAAAGATTTTATTATTGTTATTTTCTTCCAATATTTAGCAATAAGCGCTGTGATAACAATAGTCAAGAAAATAAAGAAAATTGTTGTGTTAATAAACAAATGGAGAATAAAAGAAGAAAATAATATAACATATAAAAGATAATTATGTACGTTAATGTATATATTGTTGGAATTCGGCAGGGATGGGTGCGCGAAATGAATGGACTTTTATGTTCACTTTAAACTTGCACTTTATATTCAACAGGACAATTGAAAACATAAATGCTAATCTTACAATCAGTTCGAAGTAGTTTTGTTTGCGGGGATCGCTTTCGCTCTCGGGAACTCTCACGTGTTGTATATGCTCGCTTCGTTCGTGGTCGAGTGCGGAGAGGAGCCTCGTGGCCCCCGGTTGGCCTCGCGGTACAGGCTGCGCAGTCGCGCTATCGCCCCTTCTTTTCGAGAACGTTCTCGCCGGCGCTTCGCGCCCCCCGATTTGAGCCCGGATTATTTCGGCATTTCCTAACATATATTTTACCATTTAATATATAATATTTAATATTTAATGTATTTATTTATTTATATTTTATTTTTAATTTGCATACAATTTATTCATCGACCTTAATTAATGGTGGTTGATCATTAGCCAGAATACAACATACGTGTATGATATGGTCGATATATGGAAGTAATTCAATATTAATATTTCTTAAAATATTGACAATTTTAATTCTTTGTATCGCACGTTCGATATGAATCCTTACAGAAGCAATTTGATATCCTTCATTTACTTCTTCCTCAGTGAACTGAGGATTATGAGCAAAAGGAGGCATTACAAAAGTAGCATTTCTCCCCAGCAGTTCTGTAGTTATTTGCGGAAAACCTTTATCAGCTATTATTAAATCTCCTGATTCAATGAGATTCAAAAAACCAGAATCATTTGTTATAAAACTATCTGTGGCTCTACCGCCGTACCCTTTTGATAAAAATGTGATAAGACCATTTGGTGCTATTCCAATAAGAAAGGACCCCGTACCATTTTTATAGGAAAATGTCTTTCTGCGGATTTGGCTAATTTTTGGATATGTTGTAGTTCTCGTCATTCTGAACAAATGTCTCAATGGGCACAACTTGATCCTATGAGCCGTTTCCGCGCTATAAGCCCTGGAAGGTTCAGATTTGACATGTACAGGTTAAGCTTTTCGACTCGATATATGTGACCCTCGGTCTAGTGTGTGTGCGTGCGTGCGTGCGTGCGCGCGCGCAGAAATCCGTAGGTTTATACATGCGAACGTGAGTTCCGTGTCATATTAACGTATAGTAATGCGTCACGCTCTTCCCACTTTGCCGCCTATTACGCATTACTATACGTTAATATGGCATGGAACTCACGTTCGCATATATAAACCTACGCAATTCTGCACACGCACACACGCACACGCACACACGCGTACACGTACACACGCGCGCACACACGCGCGCACACACGCGCACACACGCGTGCACACACGCGCACACGCACACACGCGCGCACACACGCGCACACGCGCGCGCACACACACACACACACACACACACACACTAGACCGAGGGTCATATATATCGAGTCGAAAAACCTATACCTTTACATGTCAAATCTGGACCTTCCAGAACTTATACCGCGGAAACGGCTCATAGGCCGGTATTCATAGTCAGATCTTATATTTAAGACCGTCTTAAGTACAATCTTAAGATGTTATGAACCAATCACAGAGCCGTATTAGCATCTTAAGACATTACTTAAGACGGTCTTGAAATAAGATCCGACTATGAATACCGGCCATAGAATCTAGTTGTGCCCATTAAGACATTATTAAATTAGCCAAATCTGCAGAAAGACATTTTCCCATAAGAATGGTGCGGGGTCCTTTGACAGTAAATCCACTTTTATAAGTAGTTATACTAGGCCGCTTCAAAGCCATGGGGCAATGAGGGGGGGGGGGTGAGGGAGGGGGGGTATCGGATTACGCGGGGGGTGAAGGAGAGGGGGGAGGGGCGGGGTATCGGGTTACACAAGGGTATCGGGTTACATGGCGATGTGGCGTGGGGGGGGGGGGGGGGGGGGGGGAAAGGGGAGGGGGCGGGGTATCGGGTTGCACAAGGGTATCAGGTTACACAAGGGTATCGGGTTACACAAGGGTATCGGGTTACACAGGATATCGGATTTCAAGGATATCGGATTTCAAGGATATCGGATTACGCGGTGACTCACCGGGATGACACATATCCGGGATGACGTCACCGGGATGACTCACCGGGCGCGTGACTCACCCGCGCGCGAGTAGGGCCGCGCCGCGGGGTCCGCGTGGGGTGCGCGGACGCGTCGCGGGGTCCGCGAGGGGTTCGCGAGGGGGGGTGCGCGGTCGCGCCGCGGGGTCAGCGTTGTTCGCGCCGCGGCCGCTAGGCGGCGCGCAATGGCGGTACTACTAACTCGATGATTCGAGCCTGTCGGAACATGTTCGTCGTAAACAACATTTTGCTGGGAAAAGGGGGTGTTATCGCGCGCAGACTGAACAACAATCTAACTGCGCAGTACGCGAGACAAAGGAAGAAACTTGTCGTCATTCAGTCGAAGCGATCGACCCGATAACGCGTCGAACCTGTCGGAACATGTTCGTCGTAAACAACATTTTTCTGGGAAAAGGGGGTGTTATCGCGCGTAGACTAAACAACAATCTAACTACGCAGTACGCGAGACAAAGGAAGAAACTTGTCGTCATTCAGTCGAAGCGATCGACCCGATAACGCGTCGAAGCGATGTTAAAAAATATAGGTAGGGGTGGACATGCACGCAAGTAAATTACATCGTTCATTTAGTTGTAAAAAAAACCTGTTTATTTAATTCTTCTTCTTTTTTACATAATATTTCTTACGTACTAAAAAGCTAAACCTGCGAGCTCACAATCGATGAGCTGATTTGTATTGAATGCATCACTGGCGTATATTGCATTCGACGCTTCCTTAGGATCCGTTACAGTGGACGCGATATCGGAGAATTGCGCAAACTTTGCATCGACCGCCGCGAGTATTCTGATCAAATGATTGAAACTTGCATCGATGCACCGATCGAGATCGAACATACGGTGCAACGTCGATTCGGTCATTATCAAGCGTACGTTTGCAGATTCGAGACGTATGAGTTTGACTTTATTGACCGACGTACGAACTCTCACCGTTAGCGGTCCAACGTTTATAAAACTGTGAATATCTTTGACACAGTCATTGCGAAGGAAATTTTGAATGTACAATCGTTGCTCGTAGAGTCCCTTCCACGTTTCGAGAGACGACAGCAGTTCCTTTCCTCGATGATCTCCCACGGCGATCTCCACGTAACTCGGTGGACCCACGTTGATGCCAATTTCGAGGAATTTGTATTCCATAGCTGTCAACGCGTATCGTCTGCTGAGTATACGAACCGCGCGTCGCTCCAACGAAATGCTGTATGAAAGAAATGAAATTAGTTTCTTTTCGCAAGTATTTCAATTTGCAAAGATATAAGAAACTTACCTATTGCAGCCGTTCTCACACGATTGAGGTTCAACGTCGTGAATCGGCACGTAATAATTCACGGCATGTTGTGCGCGTTTTCCACCATTGTTGCTGCTTGCGCTTCCTTCAAAGGAGAACATTTTTTCCTCTGGGCTCCGAGAAGTTGACCGTCAGTACGAGCGATCGCGACAAGACTGATCGTATAAAATTAATCGAATATACGCGACAATTCCAAAAGTAAAGATGTGGTGGGGAAAGGGGGGAGAGGGAATTAATGTTTCTAGAACTGCGCTGTGGAAAACTTTAGACAATCTACGCAGTACGCGAGACATGTTGTCGCGCTTCCTGCAGGAGCTATCATTTTATCGGTTTTATCGATGACACGTCGAACCTGTCGGGACACGTTTCGCAGACGTCGTAAACAAAAGTTTTCAAGGAAAAGGGAGTGTTATCGCGTAGACTACACAATATCACACATTTTTTGCGACGCAGTACGCGAGACAAAGGAAAAGATCTTTCAAGATTCAAGTGGAGCGAGAGAGAGAGCAATGGGTATATAAGCGAGGGATGAAGCGTCAAGCCGCAGTAGCAGTATGATTTGAGATCGATCATATGTACTGTGATAGATCGGTTGTTGCACCGCCATGCATTATAATACAAAATAAACTACTAAGAGTCATAAGTTTCTGGTGAGACGCTTGCTAAACCTATTACACACGTGGAGCAGCAATGGAATAAGACTATTGTACATCGATAATGTGGATGACGGAGCGCCCGTACCCCTGTCACAAGCAACAGAGGAAACCGCTACGTAAAAAACGAATAAATATGAATGTCGTAACATATCTCATGGTCAGGGAGATAGGAATGTTAAACAGAAGAGGAAACCGAGTCATGTCAGGAATCTTTTTCCAACTGAAACTAGTAGAGAACGCGGAGGGGTGGGTGAATCGAACCCATTGCGATCGATTCCTTCGGGGAGTGGACAGTCAGGAAAACGTGGGTGTTATATCATGGCCGAGATTCCCTTTGCGATCGGTAAGTACCTATATCTCTTTTAATAATATATATTATTTTTAAATTTGTGTATAAAAATATATAATAAATATGTTTCTCCTTTTTGTAGATGTCTTCACTACTTTAGTTCGAGCGACAAGTTGCAGTCTCACACGATAGATTGCCGAGAGGTAAACAACTGCGCTATCAGACTACCGAGCGAGGACAACAGGTGGCTGAGCTTCAAGAACCACAGCAGGAAAGAGCGACTTTCCTTCGTGGTGTATACCGATCTGGAGTGCATGCTGAAGAAGACACAACCGGAGACGGAACACGCGTCATACGCCTATTAACATCATCGGGCATATAGTATAGGATACTACGTACAGTGCTCGTACGATGAAACATTTATCAGTGTATCGATTTCGTAGCGATAAAGACTGCGTCGCGTTTATGTCATCCATTATCGCAATCTGCAGCAGTGCACGCGCCACAGCCTTCGCATAAAAAAATACATCGCGTATTGCAATTCGCTCGATCTGCGTGGCTTCGCGCTTACATCAAAATTGTGACGATACTATATGTACGTGAAACTGGTGATTTTTTCACTTCGCACTGTAAACGGGGACAATGGAAGAAATAGAGAGGAGAATGGGTATGTATGCGTCAGATTCCGATTCCGATGACTCGCTGTACAACAGAGCGTCTCCACCGCCGATCTTACATAGTGATGGAACGGACCCGTCGAATCGCTGGAATCAGGAGATGAAGGAGGACGCTCGCTGGAATCTGACGACGTACTCTCTGCGAAGGGCGATCGGAAATCCATGTGTGCGGGAAGAACTGTGGATACGAACAATAGCAGCTTGCAATAATAGAGCGAAACGGTATATGAGTGGCGTGGCGATAAGAATTCCAAAGAGATTTCGTTACACGAGCGATGCTAACGTAGACGCGTATTGCGATAAACTCCGGAAGCGGTGGGATAGAGTTAAGTTCGAAGTACCTAAAAACAATGAAGGTGATTACGCTGTGTGGCCGGAACGCTATCGCTTGAGTGCTATACGAGCAGCACGAGCTGCATTGCGCGAAGTGAATGAAGATTTGTGCGAATCGCTCGAATAGAAAGAACAATAATATTAATGATGATAGCGAGTTTGAACTGAGTTATAAGGAACAGTGAAGATTAATGAATGCAATATATGTAATGTATGCAATGTATATGTATGTACATCTATATGTGTATGTGTATGTATTATGTGTATGTTAATATATGAAGGTATAATAAGTACACATTATATATATTTTTATAGCATAAACATTTATTCAATAAAACAATTTTTATATAGTGTAAATATTTATTCAAAAAACAATTTTTATGTAATTGTACCAGTTAGTATCTCATAAGCCATTTTGTTCCTAAAGTATGACATGTCGCCCTGCGTGAACGTTATCTCCCTATTTGCACAGACGTACTCGGCGAACATTCAAGAAAATACACCGCAATCGCTGCCATTCGTCTGTTGCGGAATGTTCCTGGCGGACTTCAATTCCCAGTCACTCATATCATAAGGTTGTTTCTTTTTGTCAAGACTCTCATCTTGTAAATATAATTTTAGCGCAGCCAGACATTTCGGATTATTGCAGCCCATACTGCCGTAATATACAATCGTTTTATCGCGGAAATCTATTATCGATATACACCAGTGAATGTCCAGATGTACTGGGATAATAATGAGATCCTTCGCAAATATGTCCACCTTCCTAGTCCATCGCTTTAGCGACGAGTGACCGCCCGACAGAAGTTTTGGATAGAAGAATGTATTCATCGCGTGTACTTTCGGATACGCGTCGGAAGATGTGCCTCTAGCGATCAGCAGGTTCATGTAGAAGTTAATTATTTCGTCGTTCAGCCAATTTAAATCGACCAGCGTGTGAAGATCCTTTTGCGCGAGCTTCAGACCGAAACCTTCCACCACCACCTCCATACTGTGGTGGAAACCCTTGACAAAAAGGTATGGTGTTATAAAATTATGGTGTCACAAAAAAGTATGCCACATCACACTCTATTATTTTTTAATATTATTAATATGTATATTTACCAGTGTCGATCGATTCACAGCCTCTCTTTTACAGCCTCACTTTCTTCACTTGCACGTGATATTTTAATGAGTTTAACAATATAACTTTGTGTCGCGATGTATCACGATATGCACATATTATGCTCGATCTCAAATCGTATATTAATGCGGCTCGACGCGCTTCATCCCTCGCTTATATACCCATTGCTCTCTCTCTCGCTCCAATTTAATCTTGAAAGATCATTTCTTTTTTGTTTTGCATTTCTTCCTTTGTCTCGCGTACTGCGTTGTAAAAAATAGTGTGAAATAGATACATCTACGCAGTAACCACTCCCTTCTCAAAGAAAAAATTTGTTTAAGGCGCCACGAAGCACGACAGTCACAATAGTCCTCGAGTAAATATTGTATATATATATATATATATATATATATATATATATATATATATATATATATATATATGAGAAAGGAAATTAATAAAGATATTCTACATATGTGTACATCATATATTTTATTATATACTCTATATGTATTTCATATTTCAAACACTTTACATATTATCATTTTTACATTAAGAATAAAATACAGTTTGCACGAATTAAATTACATTATCCTTGTGTATCCATGAGTTGTGCGATCCATCGAATCCCAACCATTTCACGTAAACCTCGTCGCCCCTCCTGCGCAGTACTTTCTCCACGAGATACACGTCAGGATAAGTCGCGCGATGCAACTCGTGCTCGTAGAACGCTCCAGCGATGGATTTTCCACGATAGTCCTCGAGCAGATAGGTTACGGGATAGGTTACGGGATAGGTACGCTGCACTTTAACGATCTTAAACACCTCGGTGGTCCAATTCGACGTGTAACCCTTCTCGAAAAAAAAAATTGTCTTGTATTTGCTGACGCGTACCGAGTCACCCATTCTGAACGTTGCCGGGCCCGCGATCTTTAACAACGAACGATTCGAGAACGGTTGTCGAACGGCTCCGTTCTTGTACCGCGTCTTCGTCAGCATAGCTCATGTAACGACCCGCGCGACAACTGTATTACCGGCAGTTCGCATCGACGCCGCTAGGCGTCGCATCGCCGTACATTCTCTCGAGTTCGATATTCTACACCGACGTGTATATAAAGTCGAACTCGTCGAACTCAATACAAGATTTCGAATTATTGACGCGAAAAGGTGTCTTTCCTTACTTTATTTTGTGCATCTTCAACAAGGACATAATTCCGCAAAGGGCTATGCGGAATTATGTTCTTGTTGAAGATGCACAAAATAAAGTAAGGAAAGACACCTTTTCGCGTCAATAATTCGAAAATAAATGTGTTTGTAAGCATGATGTTTGTAAGAGACACCACGTCTGTAAAAATCTGTGTATGTAAGAGATATGCAGACGACGTCGACGTCGACGAACAACAACGAACGATTGGTAAAGGCGGCAGCGAAACAGCTGACGCTATCGCTGAGATAATTCGAGATAGCGGGAGGTGCCCTAGTAACCTACAAACCGACATGGGGGGAAGGAATTTTACAACACCGACGTGCAACGTCTCGTGAGAAAACACGGCATCAATCGTTATTCCACGTATTCGGTGATGAAAGCGTCGGTTGTCGAGCGATTCAATCGCACGTTAAAGAACAACATGTGGAAGATGTTTACGCTCAATGGAAATTACAAGTGGGTCGACGTGTTATCGCGCCTCGTGTCGGATTACAACGCGCGCAAGCATCGAACGATCGGCATGCGACCCCGTCGACGTTACCCCCGCGATCGCCGAAAGACTCTTGGCTACGGTGTACAGCGCGATAAAGATCGCGGGCCCGGCAACGTTCAGAATGGGTGACTCGGTACGCGTCAGCAAATACAAGACAATTTTTTTTTTCGAGAAGGGTTACACGTCGAATTGGACCACCGAGGTGTTTAAGATCGTTAAAGTGCAGCGTACCTATCCCGTAACCTATCCCGTAACCTATCTGCTCGAGGACTATCGTGGAAAATCCATCGCTGGAGCGTTCTACGAGCACGAGTTGCATCGCGCGACTTATCCTGACGTGTATCTCGTGGAGAAAGTACTGCGCAGGAGGGGCGACGAGGTTTACGTGAAATGGTTGGGATTCGATGGATCGCACAACTCATGGATACACAAGGATAATGTAATTTAATTCGTGCAAACTGTATTTTATTCTTAATGTAAAAATGATAATATGTAAAGTGTTTGAAATATGAAATACATATAGAGTATGTAATAAAATATATGATGTACACATATGTAGAATATCTTTATTAATTTCCTTTCTCATATATATATATATATATATATATACACAATATTTACTCGAGGACTATTGTGACTGTCGTGCTTCGTGGCGCCTTAAACAAATTTTTTCTTTGAGAAGGGAGTGGTTACTGCGTAGATGTATCTATTTCACACTATTTTTTACAACGCAGTACGCGAGACAAAGGAAGAAATGCAAAACAAAAAAGAAATGATCTTTCAAGATTCAATTGGAGCGAGAGAGAGAGCAATGGGTATATAAGCGAGGGATGAAGCGCGTCGAGCCGCATTAATATACGATTTGAGATCGAGCATAATATGTGCATATCGTGATACATCGCGACACAAAGTTATATTGTTAAACTCATTAAAATATCACGTGCAAGTGAAGAAAGTGAGGCTGTAAAAGAGAGGCTGTGAATCGATCGACACTGGTAAATATACATATTAATAATATTATAAAATAATAGAGTGTGATGTGGCATACTTTTTGTGACACCATAATTTTATAACACCATACTTTTTTGTCAAGGGTTTCCACCACAGTATGGAGGTGGTGGTGGTGGAAGGTTTCGGTCTGAAGCTCGCGCAAAAGGATCTTCACACGCTGGTCGATTTAAATTGGCTGAACGACGAAATAATTAACTTCTACATGAACCTGCTGATCGCTAGAGGCACATCTTCCGACGCGTATCCGAAAGTACACGCGATGAATACATTCTTCTATCCAAAACTTCTGTCGGGCGGTCACTCGTCGCTAAAGCGATGGACTAGGAAGGTGGACATATTTGCGAAGGATCTCATTATTATCCCAGTACATCTGGACATTCACTGGTGTATATCGATAATAGATTTCCGCGATAAAACGATTGTATATTACGACAGTATGGGCTGCAATAATCCGAAATGTCTGGCTGCGCTAAAATTATATTTACAAGATGAGAGTCTTGACAAAAAGAAACAACCTTATGATATGAGTGACTGGGAATTGAAGTCCGCCAGGAACATTCCGCAACAGACGAATGGCAGCGATTGCGGTGTATTTTCTTGCATGTTCGCCGAGTACGTCTGTGCAAATAGGGAGATAACGTTCACGCAGGGCGACATGTCATACTTTAGGAACAAAATGGCTTATGAGATACTAACTGGTACAATTATATAAAAATTGTTTTTTTTTTTTGAATAAATATTTACACTATATAAAAATTGTTTTATTGAATAAATGTTTATGCTATAAAAATATATATAATGTGTACTTATTATACCTTCATATATTAGCATACACATAATACATACACATACATATATAGATGTACATACATATACATTGCATACATTACATATATTGCATTCATTAATCTTCACTGTTCCTTATAACTCAGTTCAAACTCGCTATCATCATTAATATTATTGTTCTTTCTATTCGAGCGATTCGCACAAATCTTCATTCACTTCGCGCAATGCAGCTCGTGCTGCTCGTATAGCACTCAAGCGATAGCGTTCCGGCCACACGGCGTAATCACCTTCATTGTTTTTAGGTACTTCGAACTTAACTCTATCCCACCGCTTCCGGAGTTTATCGCAATACGCGTCTACGTCAGCATCGCTCGTGTAACGAAATCTCTTTGGAATTCTTATCGCCACGCCACTCATATACCGTTTCGCTCTATTATTGCAAGCTGCTATTGTTCGTATCCACAGTTCTTCCCGCACACATGGATTTCCGATCGCCCTTCGCAGAGAGTACGTCGTCAGATTCCAGCGAGCGTCCTCCTTCATCTCCTGATTCCAGCGATTCGACGGGTCCGTTCCATCACTATGTAAGATCGGCGGTGGAGACGCTCTGTTGTACAGCGAGTCATCGGAATCGGAATCTGACGCATACATACCCATTCTCCTCTCTATTTCTTCCATTGTCCCCGTTTACAGTGCGAAGTGAAAAAATCACCAGTTTCACGTATATATAGTATTGTCACAATTTCGATGTAAGCGCGAAGCCACGCAGATCGAGCGAATTGCAATACGCGATGTATTTTTTTATGCGAAGGCTGTGGCGCGTGCACTGCTGCAGATTGCGATAATGGATGACATAAACGCGACGCAGTCTTTATCGCTACGAAATCGATACACTGATAAATGTTTCATCGTACGAGCACTGTACGTAGTATCCTATACTATATGCCCGATGATGTTAATAGGCGTATGACGCGTGTTCCGTCTCCGGTTGTGTCTTCTTCAGCATGCACTCCAGATCGGTATACACCACGAAGGAAAGTCGCTCTTTCCTGCTGTGGTTCTTGAAGCTCAGCCACTTGTTGTCCTCGCTCGGTAGTCTGATAGCGCAGTTGTTTACCTCTCGGCAATCTATCGTGTGAGACTGCAACTTGTCGCTCGAACTAAAGTAGTGAAGACATCTACAAAAAGGAGAAACATATTTATTATATATTTTTATACACCAATTTAAAAATAATATATATTATTAAAAGAGATATAGGTACTTACCGATCGCAAAGGGAATCTCGGCCATGATATAACACCCACGTTTTCCTGACTGTCCACTCCCCGAAGGAATCGATCGCAATGGGTTCGATTCACCCACCCCTCCGCGTTCTCTACTAGTTTCAGTTGGAAAAAGACTCCTGACATGATTCGGTTTCCTCTTCTATTTAACATTCCTATCTCCCTGACCATGAGATATGTTACGACATTCATACTTATTCGTTTTTTACGTAGCGGTTTTCTCTGTTGCTTGTGACAGAGGTACGGGCGCTCCGTCATCCACATTATCGATGTACAATAGTCTTATTCCATTGCTGCTCCACGTGTGTAATAGGTTTAGCAAGCGTCTCACCAGAAACTTATGCCTTTTAGTAGTAGTCGTTTACACTGCGCGGACTCGATGCGTCTGCATTCAATGTCGGGAGCAGAACGGAGAAGTCGTCAGAGAAAATTATAATGTATTATAATGCATGGCGGTGCAACAACCGATCTATCACAGTACATATGATCGATCTCAAATCATACTGCTACTGCGGCATGACGCTTCATCCCTCGCTTATATACCCATTGCTCTCTCTCGCTCCACTTGAATCTTGAAAGATCTTTTCCTTTGTCTCGCGTACTGCGTCGCAAAAAATGTGTGATATTGTGTAGTCTACGCGATAACACCCCCTTTTCCTTGAAAACATTTGTTTACGACGTCTGTGAAACGTGTCCCGACAGGTTCGACGCGTCATCGATAAAACCGATAAAATGATAGCTCCTGCAGGAAGCGCGACAACATGTCTCGCGTACTGCGTAGATTGTCTAAAGTTTTCCACAGCGCAGTTCTAGAAACATTAATTCCCTCTCCCCCCTTTCCCCACCACATCTTTACTTTTGGAATTGTCGCGTATACTCGATTAATTTTATACGATCAGTCTTGTCGCGATCGCTCGTACTGACGGTCAACTTCTCGGAGCCCAGAGGAAAAAATGTTCTCCTTTGAAGGAAGCGCAAGCAGCAGCAGCAACAATGGTGGAAAACGCGCACAACATTCCGTGAATTATTACGTGCCGATTCACGACGTTGAACCTCAATCGTGTGAGAACGGCTGCAATAGGTAAGTTTCTTATATCTTTGCGAATTGAAATACTTGCGAAAAGAAACTAATTTCATTTCTTTCATACAGCATTTCGTTGGAGCGTCGCGCGGTTCGTATACTCAGCAGACGATACGCGTTGACAGCTACGGAATACAAATTCCTCGAAATTGGCATCAACGTGGGTCCACCGAGTTACGTGGAGATCGCCGTGGGAGATCATCGAGGAAAGGAACTGCTGTTGTCTCTCGAAACGTGGAAGGGACTCTACGAGCAACGATTGAACATTCAAAATTTCCTTCGCAATGACTGTGTCAAAGATATTCACAGTTGTATAAACGTTGGACCGCTAACGGTGAGAGTTCGTACGTCGGTCAATAAAGTCAAACTCATACGTCTCGAATCTGCAAACGTACGCTTGATAATGACCGAATCGACGTTGCACCGTATGTTCGATCTCGATCGGTGCATCGATGCAAGTTTCAATCATTTGATCAGAATACTCGCGGTGGTCGATGCAAAGTTTGCGCAATTCTCCGATATCGCGTCCACTGTAACGGATCCTAAGGAAGTGTCGAATGCAATATACGCCAGCGATGCATTCAATACAAATCAGCTCATCGATTGTGAGCTCGCAGGTTTAATTTTTAGTATGTAAGAAATATTATGTAAAAAAGAAGAAGAATTAAATAAACAGGTTTTTTTTTACAACTAAATGAACGATGTAATTTACTTGCGTGCATGTCCATCCCTACCTATATTTTTTAACGTCGCTTCGACGCGCTATCGGGTCGATCGCTTCGACTGAATGACGTTATTTCTTCCTTTGTCTCGCGTACTGCGCAGTTAGAGTGTTGTTTAGTCTACGCGCGATAACAGTTGTTTAGTCTACGCGTGATAACAACCCCCTTTTCCCAGAAAAATGTTGTTTACGACGAACATGTTCCGACAGGTTCGAATCGTCGAGTCAGTCCTACCGCCATTGCGCGCCGCCTAGCGGCCGCGGCGCGAACAACGCTGACCCCGCGGCGCAACCGCGCACCCCCTCGCGGACCCCTCGCGGACCCCGCGGCGCGACCGCGAACCCCACGCGGACCCCCGCGGACCCCCCGCGAACCCCGCGGCTCGGCCCTACTCGCGCGCGGGTGAGTCACGCGCCCGGTGAGTCATTTCGGTGACGTCATCCCGGATATGAGTCATCCCGGTGAGTCATCGCGTAATCCGATATCCTTGAAATCCGATATCCTTGAAATCCGATACCCTGTGCGTAACCCGATACCCTTGTGTAACCCGATACCCTTGTGCAACCCGATACCCCGCCCCCTCCCCCCTCCCCCCTACCCCCCGCGACATCGCCATGTAACCCGATACCCTTGTGTAACCCGATACCCCGCCCCTCCCCCTCCCCCCCCCCCCGCGACATCGCCATGTAACCCGATACCCTTGTGTAACCCGATACCCCGCCCCTCCCCCTCCCCCTCACCCCCCCTGGGGAATCCCGATACCCCCGCCCCTCCCTCACCCCCCCTCATTGCTCCCGGAGTGGAATCGGCCTAGTATAACTACTGTTAACGTTGAAGTCCTTATCGAAGAAATGATTACGCGCCAGCTTAACGAAATGGGGCATATCTGCAAATATGAAAACTTTGAGTTCAATACAAACAGGATGCTAAAAGTAACATTTTTTAGGTGCAATTCCTATTCCCATTTCTGACCACAATCCCATATTAACCGAACCCATATCACTCGTCACAGCAATAACCGTATAGCCTATGTTATACATTTCCGAAATAACGTGCAGAAGCGTGCTTTTAGTCATAGGTTCATTAAAGCTGTAATACACTGACTGCTTCCAATTGGAAAACAAGCTTCGTACCATGATACATTGACACGTTTTATGAAGTCCAACGACTTGCTCACATTTACGATCTATAGCAATTTCATTAAATATACCTCATCGAATGTTACTACTACCAGTTTCTCAGAATCTTTCAAGCATTTTCTTTTCTGTTTCATGCACTCAAGCACACACGATATAACATCTGTTTCTGGTTTGATAGAACTTGCCCACCTTCTGAGCGTTGATGGACCAGGGAGCGGTATCTGCAAAACATTCCTTAAATATCGATATGCCTTCGGACTGACAGATCGTAACGATATAGCACTTGCTATATCTTCTGGAGACCATGTTATACGTTTCTTAGACGGATTTAGTAATATCCGTATTTGCCCCGGAGTAAATATTTTTCCGAGCATCTGGTAGGGGAGACCGAGGCGGAGTCGTCATTACAATTATCTCGAAATCTGTATGTTGTGTGAACTTACATAGAACATTGTGCGTCAAAATTACAGAAATATTTGAGTCATAGTTAAAAATTGTGTAAGCGGTCGGTGAACAGAAATAGAACAAGAATAAATTTGGTTGAGAGACATGACCGTCTCTTGTAAAGCCCGAGAAGCGAATGATACAATCGTCATAAATAATCACCGAACACAGTAAATAACATAGAAGGTGACGTTTAAAGGGAAAATATTATACGATCGTAGACTAATGGCAAACTTTCAGTTTCTTTCTGCGAATTGATAGCACCTTTATGCTTCTTAATAAAAAACATTTCCGAGATTTCGCGTTTTTTTCTTTTTTTTTTTGAGATTTTGTTTCTTGTGTAAAATTTTGGCATCTTGTCATTTGAAGTTGTGATTAAATTCCGTTCTATGTTTGCTGACTACAGAGTGATAATTGAAGTGTTTGTTAATGTCAGCGCAATGTTCTTTTATGCGAGTTTCCATATGTCTCTTCGTCTGACCAATATAGCAAGCATTACAGTCGGAACAATCTGGTTTGTAAACGACCCCTGTGCATTTATCATTATCTAATCTGTCCTTCCCTTTTTTAATTAAAACATCCAATTTCTTAGGCACGGTATATAAGGTGTTTAAGCCACAATTATTAAAAATCCGCCGTAAGTCCACGCTAATAGTTTGAGTGTGTAAAGTTGGCCCCCCCAAATCATCCAAATATAGTTCTGTTTAGAGTTCTGGCTTCTTTCGGGCAATAGAAAGAGTTCCTGATAAGTTTTAAAAAGAGTTCTGGCGATTAAGGTAACGAAAACACCTTTCGAAAAAAGGGGGGCCAATTTCACGATTTTTTAAATCGATTTTGAGATCGAATAGTTCTGAATGGCCTAAATGCTTCATTTTGCGATTATCTAGAGTTCCTGATACACAAAAAATTTTTTTGGTTAATTAAAAAAAAATAAAAAATTTTGAAAATTCGATTTTGAGATCGAGTAGTTCTGAATGCCTTAAACGCTTTATTTTGTGAGTACCTAGAGTTCCTGATACATAAAAAATTTTTTGGTTTGATTAAAAACAATTTTTTGGCAAAAGAAAATTTTCAATCATCTCTCGTTCAAATATCGGTTATCTTGCAAACCGTTAGCCTAATCGCTTTGAGCCATAAGACTTTTCGTCACAACTCGTCGAGAAGTGTCCAAAAGTTTCATCAGAACTATTCGGAACTCCATAAAAATTTTCGACCCCGGGACTTAGAAAACTTTTAATCATTATTCTAAAGAAATCGTTATATACGGCCCGAGCTTGGATCTAAGGCAGCTCAATATTATTATCTATATTAAATACGCGTATTTTCCAACATATTATTTAGAATATTGATTTTATATCATATCGGTCCTAACATACAAGTATTAACTTTCAATCATCTCTCGATCAAATATCAGTTATCTTGCAAACCGTTGGCCTAATCGCTTTGGGCCATAAGACTTTTCTAAGACTGCGGCATACTGCGTGAAGATCGGTCCGCTTTATAGAAAAGGATAGAGCGCGTGTGCAAACAATATCTATCTCTTTCTATTCAACACCGTAATATTGATTGAATAGAGACAGAGATTGGCCGTACACACGCTCTATCCGTTTCTATGACGCGAACCGATTTTTACATGGTATGCGCAGTCCATGCTATATGCCAATGTTACCGACCGCTAATGTAGCTTAATGCGGACATTGTTGCCGCAAGAAGCTTTGGCGCTATAATGTACGATTTTCAATTATTTTACATGGCGGTGCGTACGCCGTAGCATTTGTGCGCTGTGCTTGAATCTTTGGCTTGGTACGTTCCGTAATGAATGTTATTTTTGTGTGTAGTATCATTGTATCTTTGTACATGTCGCAGGCTTATTGCAAAATCACTTTTTGCAAAAAGGTTAGCCTTTTTGCGAAATGCCGGCCTTTTGCGAAAGCATTTGATCGTCTCTTTAATAAGATTGACGTATTTTAGACTTTTTACAAAGTGCCTAGCCTAGCACCAGCCCATGTGTGCCAAAAGCCTAAAGTGCGTTCAGTCTTATTGGGAAACGATCAGTGCTTCGCAAAAGGCCGGCCTTTCGCAAAGAGGCTAGTCTTTTTGCAAAAGGGCTGATTTTGCAATAAGCCTGCAACATACATATTGGCCATATTGGTACATATGGTTTGGTATACAATTGCATATTTAATAGTGCATTTCTGTTCATAATGCAGCTTGTACACATGAAACGCGTGTATAGAAGTAATGCGTTTACAGTTAGAGAAATATCACTTAAATTAAAGCCCGGTCTAAAATGAGTTGAATCGTAAGTTGTAAGTCATAAATAAATCAACAAATCAACGTAGAGTGTTAATAAGACGACAACGCAGCAGTCGTTCTACTGAACGCGGCCATAGTCATAACCGCGTCGTATCCCTGTCGTAAGTTGGTGTCATAAATATTGGCATTTGGCCAATATGTTAGGATCTACGCATGACTAAGTTACGACAGGGCTACGACGCGGTTGTGACCACGGTCGTGTTCAGTAGAACGACTGCTGAGTTGTCATCTTACCAACACTCTACGTTGATTTGTCGATTCACTTATGACTTACGACTTACGATACAACTCATTATAGACCGGGCTTTAATCATATTAAATAATTATATAATAGATTAATTATTTTACTATATTTGATGTATACTAATTATTTTATTATATTTTACAGGTATTTTTAAAAAGTATGAAGCAATAGATATGTATGAAAACAGCTATGGATGGTAATCGTAAAGCCAAACACGTTTACACAATCGTGAAAAACAACAGAAAAGGCACTTATGATAAGATATGATTTTGCATTAATTTTTCATACGCATTACACTGCACATTTTCTGTATCGACAGACATTTTATAGAAAAACAAAGCTATTATTATACAAGGTAAGAAAATATCATTGCATGTTTAAATTACTTTACATATTCAATATAAGAGTGTCTTTGCTTTTTTTTGTATCATATATAATAATCATGATGACGAAACGACGGTTCTTTTCCAGCATAAAGTCTGTGCTAATTTCTCTTACTATGCCGGTGTAGCGCATTACAACACGTAGTTCGGTGAAAAACCGTTCGACTTCATCGAAAGTATAGATGATGTGCACGAAGCAGGGGACAAATCAAGGGGTTATTCACTCGTCTTTTGGGTATACATACCACAGATTATAAATGATTACTGATTTCAACTGATTTCAAGTGATTTTAACTGATTTCAACTGACTTCAACTGATTTCAACTGACTTCAACTGATTTCATCCGATTTTATATGACCAACCGATTTCAAATGATTCCAAATGATTTCACAAGTGATTTCAACTGATTCCAAGTAATTTCATTATGATTTCAAATGATTCCATTATGATTTTAAGCGATTTTATTATGATTTCTAGTAATATAAATATTATTTTAGGTGATTTAAATTACTTTGACGTATAACTAATTACTTTCTCTACATTTTTTCTTATTCCTATTTTTTTTTTATAATTAACATCTATTGAGATATATTTGAAATGGGTTGAGCTATTTAGTGATTAAAATTCAATTACATATTTTTTAAATTTGCTTGTTATATCAAACATTTATATCACTTTTTTAAATATAAATAGAATACTTTAAAATAGGAAAGGGAAAAACATAATAAATGACAATATATACAAGGTATATTTACCAATTATAAATATCTGTTAATATTTTCGTAGACATTCTCATTAATACTTTTATAAATATCTGTTTTTTGCTTTATCAAGCAATAACTTTTATGAATAAAAAACAAAATTACACATTACTTTAAGGTACATTTCTAACGCAACTTAAATCTATCATATATAAAACATTACGAACACAACATGGAAATACGGATGTACTTATAATAATTAGATACATAATGTTTAAACTTATTGGACTTCCGGTTCGGCGAGCGGAGTGGGCGGTTGACCCGAGTGAGGAGGGCAAGTTAAGAGGTGTTTTTTGGTGGAGAAAAGGTCGGGGGGATAAAGTAATGTGGTGGAGGTGGCGGAGGAGGTACGGAGGAGGCTGACGAAATGGAGGAGGCTCTGAGGAGGGTGCGGAGGGAGAATGGAGGCGGAATCTCGCAGAGGCGCATTTGGAGGTTAGGATGTGGAGAAGATAGAAGAAGGGTCAGAAACGTGAGAGGGGAGAGAACGGCGGAAGGCGCGCATGGTCGTGGGACACGGGCTAGCTCGAACAGAGATGGTGACTCAGACGAGCGCGGTGGGTTTGGCGGCCGGAAGGCGGCGCGGCTGAAGTGACGGATGGTGAGACCGAGATGGCGCTGGGTGCCGATCGCCGAGTGGATTGGCACCAATGAGGGACGTCGAAGCTTGGTGTTGCGGAACGCGCGCTACGCGTGGCGAGGAGGAAGCCGACGGGCGGAAGGATTGGAAGGAGGTTGCCGGTTGGAGATTAAGGAGGGTGCAAGGGAGGTGGAGTGAGGGAGAAATGGAGGAAAGGGGAGAAAAGAGCAAACCGAACTGGAAGGAAGGAAGTGGCGGAACGGCTGGCCGAAGGAGAGAAAGGGAGGCGGCCGGACAGATGTGGAAGGGAGTACGAGAGAGTGGAGGGGGGAGTGAGGAAGGAGGAAGGAGGGACAGGATTCGGTGGTGGAAGAAGGACGGTCGGGGAGGTGATTGAGGGGAAAAGGATCGGGGGTAAGAGGCAGAGCGTGAAGAATTGAGAAGGGTGGCAGGGAGGGGGGAGATAAGGCAGAGAGTAGGAGGGTGACTGCAGGAGCACATGCGGCATGAGCTGGGGCCCGAGGTAGTGGGGTGCAGCAAGGAACGACGGGACAGTAGTGGGGAGAGCGGCGGAGGACCGAGACGGCGCCGGGTGTCAGGTGCCGTGAGGGATGGCACTGCGGCGGGACGTCGAGGCGACGGATAAAGAGGAAAGAGGTAACAGCGGAGATACTTGTTTGGGTCGATTAAGAGGGTACAAGGGGGAGGGGAGGAGACGAAAGTGGTAGAGAGACGAGAGTGGTACGAGAGTTTGAAAGAGGGGTGTTTTATGAGTGGAGAAGGAGGAGAGTAGGGTAATACTGGAGGGATAAAGGAGAGGGTGGTCAGGGAAGGGAGTATGGAGGGGGTAGGGGGCAGAGGGCTGAAAGGAGAGGATTGATGAGTCTTTATGTGCAGAAGTGGAGCGGGGCAGAGAGATGTCAGGTGGCGGTCTGGAGCTGGTCAGGAAGTGGAGGAGACAATGTTGGGAGGCGGCGGAGGGGGAACAGAGTCCAGCAAAATATTTAGAGTGCCTGCCACGCGAAGAGAGAGCAGTTGAAGAGAGGGAGGGAGAGCTGAGGAGTCGGAACACGGAGAGAGGGTCCCCAAGAAAGTCCAGCAGAAGAAGGGCCAGGAGGAGGAAAAGGAGGGGCAGGGTCCGAAGGGTACCAGGTTGTGAAGGGTCGCACGCGGCCAGGTCGGGTTTAAGGGGAGTACATTGTAAAGGGTTGGGTACGTCCCTAAAAAACGCCACATGTAATGTAAGTGTGTAAGTGAGGTGGAGATTACTTTGTAAAAAGTTTGGGATCGTTCCTTTAAAAAAAAAAAACGCCTTTTGAACCCTGCGGGGAAATGAAATAAAGCATACAATACAATACAATACAATACAATGTTTAAACTTGTTGTTAACTGTTTTTGCATATATATACTAAGTTTCAGTCTCGAATTGCACAACGCAAAGTATTAAAATATAAGGTATAATATAAGGTATAATTACTGATTAGAAATACTTTTTAATATTGTCGTAAATGTTCTCACTAAGCTTTAACCCTGATAACACAAAAGAAGGACGTGAAATTGTAAGAACATAGTTTTTAATATTAATATACTCTTGAGTATTCGTAGGCACAAAAATTAACTGTCTGTCTCTGTCGATTTTATACCAATGACAAAGTACACCTATATCTTTACTGTTTCCTTCTGTTTTTGCAAAACTCTTTGAATATTCGATAGATTTCCACGTTTTGCCATTTGTATACGCGAAACTAAGAATATGACCAATATAGCACAGTAGGGTATAAAGGAGAGTTCTAACTAGGGAGCTCCGAAGGGGGGTGAGGGGCGGGGGGGTCCCCCGGCGGGGGGTACCGCGGGGGGGGGGAGGGTACCGCGTTTCCGGGCGTCGCGGGGTGAGGGGGAGGGAGTACCGCGTTTCGGGCGCCGCGGGGTGAGGGGTACCGCGTTCGCGGGCGCCGCGGGGAGCAGGGAACCGCGTTCGCGTTTTCGGCGCGCCGCGGGGGAGGGGTCCGCGTGCAACGGCCGCGTTGATCCGCGTGACGTCACACGGCGCGCTCCCGCTCGCGTTCTCTCGCTCCCGTTCCCCCTCATATAAGATGTTCCCTCGCGCTCCCGTCCCCGTTCGCGTTCTCTCTCTCCCCCGTTCGCGTTATCTCTCTCCCTCGCGCGCGGTCTCTCGCGCTCCCGTCACCCGTTCTCCCTCCCCCGTTCGCGCGCGTCTTTTCGCTCCCATCCATTATAGTTAGATCATTTTTAAATATTATTTTAAGTGATTTATTTATTGTAAAATAAGATGAAGAATATTTAATAATTTATATAAGACAGATGAGAAAACGTTTAATGATCGCGCGACGAGTGCGGCACGCGCATTCTTATCTAGAGTTACCGCTCTGTAATTCTAAACCGCTGACGGTGGACAAGGGAACGGTAGACAGAAGGAAAGATAATGGTAGAGACAGTGATATGTATTTTAATATACATTTATTTCTCATGTAATGCATCGTGTATAATATTATCTACAGCATACGCCAACAGTTCACAATCTATTAGCGAATTTTTATCATAAAATTCATGCAAGATTCTAACTGCATTACATTTATCGGTGATACAATTTCGGCGTAAAATGGTTACAAATTGTTTAAATTTTTCACTTACGCCATGAACATTTTGGCATAGTTGAAAATACACATTCTCGACGCAATGTTCTAGTTCGAACAAGAAGAGTACGGTTGACGGTTTCATGTACAAGCTGGTGTCGCACGATGTTAATTTTACAATATCTGCGTCACGTATTTTAACGAGTTCCAGATCTCAAAACGCTAGCGATGATGGCGCTGGTGACTGCACGAGTCGCTGAATATCAGCACGTTTTTCGATGAATGTCACCCACGTTGCATGAGGCAGAATTATCCGATTGCCTCGGTTATCACCAATAAGTATATCCACAGACGACATAGGTCCCGCGTTGATTCCAACATCCAAAAATTTGTAAGCTGTAGATGTCATGGCAAATCTTCTTCCCAAAATACGAGGCGTGTAGCGAGGTTCAGAATTATGAGAAGATGTACTGTAGAAGAAAAGAAATAAGTATGGAAAAGTATATGAAAAAATGTAATTGAAAACTTACTGTTTCTCGCACGTTTCATCCTGAATCGGAACGTAATAATTCACACCGTGAGTGTTCATCGTATCTGGAGGCTGTTTGCAGAGCGACGTACTCGAACCGTATCAAACTCTTGACTGCGCGCTAGAATCCTCGTAGACTATTTATACATACAAAAATGCGAATCTTGCAAATAGCGCCCACCACCACAACCCCTCTATCTCAATCATCAAAATAAAATGCACTTATAAGGGGGGCTAAACAGAAAAAATAACATTAAAAATAACTTCACATTACATTTCACAACACTTTGTCACATTTTACCTCTCGCATGTATAACTAAATGACTCATCATCAATGTCCCCTGTCCCCCAAATCCAAATAGGCTCCCTGATACGATGCTTAGGACACCACTTCATGTAGCGGATTGCTGTTTGCGTTTCAGGGATAAAATCACAAACGTCATACGTATCATACGGATGATACTTATGACCCAATAAACATTTCAGTTGTGAGCGTGGTAAAGGTAAGTATTCTTCTTCATTCCGATGGCCTTTATATATATCATCGCCATACTCATTATCTTCAGGCTTGTATCGCGGAACGTAATAATCGTCAATCATGCCATGACACATGATAATCTTAAAGTTAATAGGCCAAATCGGATGCACATCACTTGTATCAGTAATATGACATCTCTGCAATGCACGATGTTTAGGACACCACTTGTTAGTGCGAGTGAGCACGTTTCGAAATCCTAGTTCTCGACCGCGAAGATTATGCACAATCGATGAACAATAACGTTTGTCTGTTCCCGCGTTGTCCATAATTTTTCACACACAGTGTCAACGTGCTTTTTAAACTCTTGAATGCGCTCTAGAATCCTCATAAGCTATTTATACATACACAAAACTGCAAATTTTGCAAATAGCGCCAGCGTAAGGCTGCTGCAGTGGTACAGATTAAATCAGCATAAATTAATGACATGATACCCTTTTCATGGATACATCGCGATGTGTCTCACGGTGCCTTCATCGCACACGTGCAAAACTGCAAATTTTGCAAATAGCGCCGGCGTAAGGTTGCTGCAGTGGCACAGATCAAATCACTAAAAGTCAATGGCGTGATATAGTTTTCAAGAACATGTCACGACGTGTCTCACGGTGTCTTCATCGCACACGTGCAAAACTGCAAATTTTGCAAATAGCGTCGGCGTAAGATTGCTGTAGTTATACAGATCAAATCACCAAAAGTCAACGGCGTGATATCATTTTCGAGGACACATTGCGATATGTCTCACGGTGCCTTCATTGCACACATGCAAAACTGCAAATCTTGCATTTTTCGGAAAGCGCATCAGTAGAGATGCTGAGATTACGGCGAAATTAGATATGATAAAAAAAAAACACACGATGCGATATTAGTGAGATATAAAATGACGAATTTGAGGTTATTCTTAGTAGTCGAGGACTGGACGTCGAGGACTGGAAGTTAATACATTAAATTCGATGTAAAGTAAAATGGATATCGCACCTCTCGAAGAAATGGAAGTTGGAGCCAATGAAGAAGTGGAAGTTGAAGTCAATGAAGAAATGGGAGTTGAAGTCAATGAAGAAATGGCAGTTGAAGTCAATGAAGAAGATGAAGTGTCAGTTGAAGAAATGTCTGATGAAGATGCAATTCCTTCGGATGATTCTTGTTACGACAGCGAAAGGTTTGAAGATGTTGCAGAAGAAATTTTTCGAGTTTTAAATCAAGCTGAAGTTAATACCTTGGATGATTTGAAAAAGATGTGCTGTGTATACTTCTATTACACTTCTGGTCATGCAAAGTTTTGCTCATCGTGTATTGTAAGAATAAGCGGACTATTTTCAAGGCTTTACGCTGTTCGAAAACATGACACCCGTCCATATATACTTATCGATGGCCTATTCTGTTCGGCATGTAAACATCCGTTGCATCAAATAATGCCCTGTAATCTGTGTCCTATTTGCACTATTGAATTGATGTAAAGACATTTTGTGATTGAAAGTGTTACATCGACGTTGCAAACAAATTAAACAGATATATTTCAAAGTAGTTTTGTGAAGTTCAGGACATTACAATGGAGCAAGAGTTGTTGCAACAATCCACCCTATTAAATTCGAGGGAAGAATTTACCGCGTGGGAGCAACGATGTGACGAGTTTATCGAATCGTTGGAAAAACAAAGCCGAATTAAACGATTATCGATCGGTCTCAAACAGTCATTGATCGCTTGTATCGCACGATTCGAAGGTCTGAAAGATTCGGTACGTCAACGTTTCGTGCAAGTGGGTGCCGGATACAGTGCGAGTGAGACAGGACTCAGATGGCGCGAAATAGATACGGCTTTCGAAAGTCGTATACTGACTGGTGTGGTAATAAATTCCAAACACATCGAACCTCGTCAATTTCTCAAAGATGCGAGAGACATTGTACTCGATTGTGTGCGGAACGTCATGCAACGACATGACAATGTAAAGATAAACACAATGTTTAATGGTGAATTTGTTGCGGGCGACAAACGCGCGAATAAAAGTATCGCTACGAGAAATTGTGAACTCTTTCGTGAGTCTGATCTGCACGAGTGGTACAAGCGACGCGTTATCGAGCCTACTCTAGCATCGCTGGAGGAATTCCAGGAACGTGATAGCGGATGGGTGTTGTCGCGTATACTCAATTTAACGGTAAATGTGAACAAATATAATCCATTGCACGCGGGGTGTTTTGTGGAAATACCGCGAGAAATTAAAATAAAGAGAGCGGTGATAAACGTGCGATCAATGGACAATGCATGTTTCGCATGGTCAGTGGTGGCTGCTCTGCATCCAGCCCAAAGAAATGCAGATCTGGAATCGTCGTATCCACATTACACATCAGTGCTAAATCTTACAGACATTGAGTTTCCAATGACGTTGGATCAAATTAAAACTTTTGAAAAACACAACGACATCTCCATCAATGTCTACAGCATCGAAAAAAAAAACAAGGAACTTGCTATCCTGCCAATACGCCTCACCGACCGAAAGATGGACAGACATGTAAATCTGCTGTACGTGCATAACGACAACGTGGGGCATTTTGCATGGATCAAGAACCTATCCCGCCTCGTGAGCTCGCAATTAAGCAGGCACAATGGTCGGAAATACTTTTGCGATCGGTGAGTATACATCCTAATAGATAATAAAAATAAATCTTACTGGAAAGATATGTAAAAAAATTTTATTATTTACAGATGTTTGCACTACTTCAGCTCCAGCGAGAAATTGGAAGCCCACACCGTCGACTGTCGGGAGATGAACGACTGCGCGATCAAGTTACCGAGCGATAACGATAAGTGGTTGGCCTTTAAGAATCACAGCAGGAAGGAACGAGTTCCGTTTATCGTATACGCCGACCTGGAATGTACCCTGGAGAAGATGGAAGCGGATTCGGAAACGTCCAGGTACGTGTATCAACATCATCGCGTATATAGCATAGGGTACTATGTCCGTTGCTCGTACGACGACTCGTTATCAATGTATCGGTGTCGTCGCGATAAGGATTGCGTCGCGTGGTTCGCCGAGGAGCTAAGACATTTAGCTCACAACGTAAAGCCTATTTTGTCCACTAATGTACCCATGGCAGATTTCACGCGAGACGAGTAGAAAAAATTTAACAGCGCAACACACTGTCACGTGTGTGAAAAACCGTTCGAGCCAGATGACGTGCGAGTACGCGATCATTGTCATCTGACCGGTCGATACAGAGGTCCCGCGCATTCAAATTGCAACTTAAATTACAAAGATTCGCATAGCATTCCCATAGTTTTCCACAATTTATCGGGCTACGACGCGCATTTTATTATCATAGAAATAGCTACAGCATACGAAGGACATGTAGAACTGCTTCCAATCACAAAAGAAAAATACATTTCGTTTACAAAAAACGTTAAAAGCACCGAAGATAAAGATAAGAAAACTTGCATAAAATTGCGATTTATCGATTCATACAAGTTTCTCACCGCTAGTCTTGACAAATTGGCATCTTATTTCAGCAAGGATAAACTGCGAATATTACAACGCGAATTTTGTAAATTATCCGCAGAAAATTTTGATTTATTGACACGAAAAGGCGTATTTCCGTACGAGTACATTGACTGCGTCGAAAAGTTGGAGGACTCGTGTTTACCACCGCGCGAATCGTTTTACAGTTCATTGACAGGTGACACCGTATCCGAGAGCGATTACGCGCACGCCGTCAACGTCTGGCAGCGGTTCTCCATTCGAACGCTCGGTGACTACAGCGATTTGTATCTGAAAACCGATGTCTTGCTGTTGGCCGATATCTTTGAAAATTTTCGCGATAGCTGCGTCGCGAGTTATGGACTCAATCCGGCGTATTATTACACTCTACCGGGTTTTACGTGGGATGCTATGTTGAAGCATACGCGTATCAATTTCGAACTGCTCACCGACATTGACATGGTCATGTTTATCGAACGAGGTATACGCGGCGGTTTGAGTCAATGTTCAAACAGATTCGCGCTGGCCAACAACAAGTACATGCAGTCGTACGATCCATCGAAACCGTCGTCGTACCTAATGTATTTCGATGTAAACAACTGGTACGGCTGGGCAATGTGTCAACCATTGCCTTACGCAGATTTTCAATGGGTCGACGACAGTAGGTAAACTATGAGAGTTCTAACTCGGGAGCTCCGAGGGGGGGTGAGGGGCGAGGGGGGTCCCCGCCCGGGGGGGTGATGAGGGGGGGGGTGTCCGCGGGGTGAGGGGAGGAGGGGGGGGTGTCCGCGGGGTGAGGGGGAGGGGGGTACCGCGTTTCCGGTCGCGCCGCGGGGCGGGAGAGGGGGGGGGGGTACCGCGTTTCCGGTCGCGCCGCGAGGTGAGGGGGAAGGGGGGTACCGCGTTTCCGGTCGCGCCGCGGGGAGGGGAAGGGGGGGGGTACCGCGTTTCCGGTCGCGCCGCAAGGTGAGGGGGAAGGGGGGTACCGCGTTTCCGGTCGCGCCGCGGGGTGAGGGGGAAGGAGGTACCACGTTTCCGGTCGCGTTGCAGGGGGAGGGGGGGGTACCGCGTTTTTCCGGCGCCGCGGGGAGGGGTGACCGCGTTCGCGTTTTCGCCGCGCCGCGGAGAGGGGTCCGCGTGCAACGGCCGCGTTGGTCCGCGCGACGTCACACGGCGCGCTTCCGGCCCCCGTTCGCGCGCGTCTTTTCGCTTTATTTACCTCTACTTACCTATTTTCTTCGACGTCCAGCTTCTCTGCCACATCACACCAGCTTCTCTGCCACATCACACTATCAGTCATGAACAGTGCAAAATGGACAGAGATTGCATGGCATAATAGTATACAATGGACGTTCGCATGAAGAACACATTATATTGTCAAAGAGTATACAAGGCCTGGTGTTGTGTCTACGAACAGCGTGCAAAAACGAGAATATGCCGCTAATTTCCACCATACATGCTGCACAAAACTTCGCATGTCCCGAAGTATAGTAAATGTACATACAACACATTTTTTTAAGAGGATCCAATGTATTTACCTCTGCTTGATCCAAAACTCTAAAAAGTTCATCTTGAACATCATCAGAATGCTCTGATATGTCGCTGTCATAACATGAATCGTTAGCAATAAGTGCATCATCATCAACTTCTTCCTGTTCATTCACAACAACTTCTTCATTCACTTCCAGTTCTGCAATCACTTCCATTTCTTCTTCTTGTTCATTAACTTCAACGTCCATATCCTCTTGTTCAAATAGTTCCTCGAAATCCATTGTTACACACACACACACACACACACACACACACACACACACACACACTTTGCTTACTTGCACTC
The DNA here is from genome assembly GCA_035220575.1 of Temnothorax rugatulus. Taxonomy (NCBI): domain Eukaryota; kingdom Metazoa; phylum Arthropoda; class Insecta; order Hymenoptera; family Formicidae; genus Temnothorax; species Temnothorax rugatulus. Next base: position 48,322 of record JASTWL010000588.1, read on the forward strand.
ACTTAACCCTTCGAAAGCGTCCCAAAACGCCTTATACGCGTCAAAATCAATTAGACGTAAATTTCTCCACCGTCCTCTATTCCTTTCCAGTATATTTGATAATTGAGAAAAATCCACCGTATTCTTCAGCGTTCTCTATTCTTTTCCAAAATATGTAGTTACCGAGAAAACTCCGGTTCGATCCGAGATCGGCGATCCCGATCTCGCGACGGATCACATACCTCGGTACATCGACTCTCCACAAATCCAATATGTTACATTTTCTAACCCGCGGTTCACTGATTTTAACGATCTTGAATTGAGAAGTGAGCACCGGTTTGCACAAGTTTAAATATTCGTCGCGCATATCACGTCATGTGTTATACTCATGACTTCCAGCTCTCGACTACTGAGCGTACCCTCAAATTCATCCTTCCATATCTCACTATTGTCACATCGTTTGTTTATCATATCTAATTTCACCATGATCTCAGCATCCGTACGAATGCGCCTTGCGAAAAACCTATGATGTACTGTTTTGCACGTGTGCAATGAAGTTACCACGAGACACGTATGTTCTTGTCTTTAAAACATCTCTTAAACAACTATCAAACTAGTAAAAACATCTTTAAAAACAGCTATCAAACAAGTAAAACATCTCTAAAAACAAATATCGAACATCTTTTAAACATCTTTAAAAACATCATTAAAAACAACTAAAACATCTTTAAAACAAGTAAAACATTTTTTAAACATCTTTAAAAACAACTAAAACATCTATATTATACTACAAACTATGTGGGAAGAGGAAATAAAACCGTTTAAAGATCGCGAGTGCGGCACGTGCCGTCTTATCGAGAGTTACCGCTCTGTAATTCTAAACCGCTGACGGTGAACAAGGGAACGGTAGACAGAAGGAAAGACAATTTTAGATACAGTGATATGCATTTTAATATACATTTATTTCTCATGTAGCGCATTATACACAATAGTATCTAAAGTGTAGGTCAACAGTTCACAATCTATTAGCAAATTTTTATCGTAAAAATCACGCAAGATTCTAACTGCAATACATTTACTCCTTCTCCTCCTCCTCCTCCTCCTCCTCCTCCTCCGAGGACATAGGTCCCGCGTTGTTTCCAACATCCAAAAATTTATACGCTGTAGATGTCATGGCAAATCTCCTTCCCAAAATACGAGGCGTGTAGCGAGGCTCAGAATTATGAGAAGATGTAAAAAAGAAATATGTATGGAAAAGTATAAGAAAATGAAAAAAAAAATGTAATTGAAAACTTACTGTTTCTCGCACGTTTCATCCTGAATCGGAACGTAATAATTCGCACCGTGAGTGTTCATCGTATCTGGAGGCTGTTTGCAGAGCGACGTACTCGAACCGTATCAAACTCTCGACTGCGCGCTAGAATCCTCGTAGACCATTTATACGTACACAAAATTGCAAATCCTGCAAATAGCACCAATGTACGGCTGCTGCAGAGTGACAACCACCACAATCCAAATATATGTGAAATGTGATATCTTTGTCAAGAACATTCGTGATGAGATCACCTCATCGGGCAATAGCATCAAATATGATTTTTTTCAAGGACACATCGCGACGTGTCTCGCGATGATTTTATCGCACACATGCAAAACTGCAAATTTTGCATTTTTCTGGTCGATGTACGGTTGCCGCATTGATACAGATCAAATCACCGAAAGTCAAAGGCGCGATATCGTTTTCAAGAACATACGTGTCTCGCGATGATTTCATCGAACACGTGCAAAACTGCAAATCTCGCATTTTTTTTTGTTTGATGTACGGCTGCTGCAGTTATACAGATCAATTCATCATAAGTCAATGGCGCGATATCGTTTTCAAGAACATGTCGAGACGTGTCTCGCGATGATTTCATCGACACACGTGCAAAACTGCAAATCTTGCATTTTTCTGTTCGATGTACGGCTGCCGCAGTTATACAGATCAATTCATCATAAGTCAATGGCGCGATATCGTTTTCAAGAACATGTCGCGACGTGTCTCGCGATGATTTCATCGACACACGTGCAAAACTGCAAATTTTACAATTTCGTACAAGTCAATGGCGCGATATCGTTTTCAAGAACATACATGTCTCGCGATGATTTCATCGCACACATGCAAAACTGCAAATTTTGCAAATAGTACCAATATGTGGATACTGATGCAGGTATACAATCAACTACTATCGAACCGCTATCAAACATCTTTAAAACAACTAAAACATCTTTAAAAACAGCTATCAAACAACTATCAAACGACTAAAACATCTTTAAAACAACTATCAAACAAGTAAAACATCTTTAAAAACAACTATCAAGCAACTAAAACATCATTAAAACATCTTTTAAACATCATTAAAAGCATAATTAAAAAACAACTAAAACATCTTTAAAAACAACTAAAACATATTTAAAAACAACTAAAACATTTATATTATACTACAAACTATGTGGGAAAAGGAAATAAAACATTTATATTTTAAACATTATTTCTATTATAATTTTTAGGGAGTAACATACCTGTTATATTAGCGATTTAAATAACATAGAAGAAAATGATAAATTTATCTGACAGCTCCTACGTACGTTGTAAGCATAAAGTTCGAGTTTCGCATTAATTATTCGAAGTCATACAGTAATGTGGGGATGTTGCGGGAACAGGGACAGAAAGCCAGTCAAGCATAGTATAAATTGTGACCAAAGGTTCTTTAGAATAGTTTATTGTTAAGTTTATTATAGTAGTTTATTAGCAGTACAGAACTATCTGCCGATTGCACACACAATAATCCCAACATAAGACATAAGCGTTTATACGTAATTCTTCCGCTCTTTGCGCACGCCGCAAATGCATCGACGAAACACACACGGGTATGACAAGCATAGTATACTCAACAACATACAGAACATCAATAATACAATATGCAATAGTCATCCCCTACAATATATATATATATATATATATATATATATATATATATAAACTCATCCATATTCTCTTACTCACTCATTCATTTTCCCTCTCAACTAGCATTATACTACTACAATAAATCACACACAATACAGAGCTGTTCACTCTCATAATCACAAACCAATCTCATTCATGAAGCTTTATCTCATAGTTTTCATCCCATCTATTAAATCTCGCAAACTCTCTTTCATTGTTTAAATACGCTTCAATACACTCGCGGCACTCGTCTGCAGGCCTTACACGCATGATTATTTTTCCGCACTCACTACACATTGTTTTAACATGGATTGGGATTCCATGCAACCGCGATGAAATGCCGTGCCATCGCACTTCTCTCCCAAATCCACGCGGTCGAGGGTAAAACGCATAGCACTCCTGACATAAGCGTATACGTGGAGATCTCCGTCCCACGTAGCAGGTCTCGAGCCCGATGATGCAGAAACTATGTATAAGATTATCATATGTCTTGGGATACTTCCGAGGCAGAACCCCGTCCAACAACATAATATTTATGGGTTGTATCGGCGGTTTCATTTCTATAAATAGAAGAATTTTATGTAATTAAATTTTAACACTGTTTTTAAATCTCTAAAATAAAATATTTTTTTCTCTCTTACCGTATTTTTTCAAGAGAACTTAAACTCGAACAACACAAGTCCTTGTTACACTCAAAAACCACGTTTGCGTGCGAGATGTAGCCGAAGAATGGCCCACTCGCTAAGATACAGATCCATCATCTTCACGACAAGAGATGTATAAGCATTTTTTTATATTTATGCAATGACTTAATTGAACACGTGCAAAAGTGCAAATCTTGCATAGCGCCGATGTATGGCTGCTGCGAGCATGCTATTTCAATTGCGGATCCGCACCCACCACGACCACCCCTCTATCTCTATCTCAATAATCATAATATGGACCTATAAGGCGGCCACTGCAAATTTTGCAATTTCACATGAGTCAATACTGGCGCTGGCCAACAACAAGTACATGCAGTCGTACGATCCATCGAAACCATCGTCGTACCTGATGTATTTCGATGTTAACAACTTGTACGGCTGGGCAATGTGTCAACCATTGCCTTACGCAGATTTTCGATGGGTCGACGACGTAACTGATTTTAATGTTATAGATGTCGCGTTGGATTCCTCGATAGGCTACATTCTCGAAGTCGATCTCGAGTATCCGCAACATCTTCACGACTCGCACGTTGACCTACCGTTCTGTCCGACGCGCGATAAACCACCCGGTAAGCGGCAGGACAAGCTTCTCGCAACATTATACGATAAGAAACGTTATGTCATACATTATCGCAACCTGCAGCAGTGTACTCGTCACGGCCTTCGCGTCACAAAGATTCACCGCGTATTGAAATTCGCGCAATCTCCATGGTTTCGCGATTACATAGAACTCAACACGCAATTTAGAACATTGGCCAAGAATGATTTCGAGAAAAATCTATACAAATTGATGAACAACGCAGTGTTTGGCAAAACCATGGAGAACGTGCGCAATCACGTTGACGTGCGACTCGTGACTCATTGGGAGGGTAGATACGGCGCGGAGGCAATGATTGCGAAACCAAATTTTCACAGTCGAAGCGTCTTTTCGGAGAATCTAGTAGCAATAGAAATGCGAAAACTCGAGGTGAAATTCGACAAACAATCTACGTGGGTATGTGCATCCTCGATATATCCAAGACATGTTTGTATGAATTTCATCACGAGTACATGTTACCGTTGTATCGCGACAAGTGTAAAGTCACGTACACCGATACGGACAGTCTCATTTATCACATCGAGTGCGACGACGTGTACGATACCATGAAGCGCCACATTAATAGATTTGACACTAGCGATTACACGATCGATAATGCGTACGATATCCCACTCGCCAATAAAAAAATTCCGGGTTTGATGAAGGACGAAAATAACGGTGCGATAATGACCGAATTCGTTGAACTTAGAGCAAAGATGCACGCCTTGCGAGTCGACGGTAAGAAAGATACGAAAAAGGCTAAAGGTGTTAAGAGTAACATCGTAGCCAGGTCGATAACGTTCGACGATTACACGCGGTGTATGCGCGACGAAATTGAAATGACGCGACAGCAGGTTTGCATAAGATCCAAACAACACGAGGTGTACACCGTGTCCGAAACGAAAATCGCTCTAAGTCCGTACGACGATAAACGATACATTATACCCGGTTCTACCGAGACCCTGCCATGGGGGCATTATAAAATACAATTGTAAATATATATATAGGGGAGACCGGGGCTAAACCGCCAACGGGGTTGAACCGCCAAATCAAATATCTCGGAACCTGTATATTGTGCGAACTTGCTATTAACATTGTAAACGCTGCTTATGGTACCCATGTGACCAACGGAGTTTCGGCAGGTTACCTGCCGTGTTATGATTTTTACGAGGGCAAACGTGTTTTCGGAAGGTGAAAGTGAAATTTTCTGCGCGTGGAAATTTTGTAATATCTTGAATATTATTGTATCACCGAATCTCAAAGTAAGTGATTATAAAGAGTAATGCATGCTGAACACGAATCCAGTGTAGTTTTTTTCATTATCGTTGATGTCTAATATTTCGTGGGCGATCAAACCAGAAACTTATGTTTGGGGCTTATCCGCCAGTAAGCACCCGGGGCTGGTCCGCCAGTCTCGTCACTGTGGCGTGCCGGGCGCACGACTTCAGCTCACGGCGATTTCAGGTTAGGTTTCCCTCGAGCGTGATTCTGTCTTCCCTTGCACGTGCGTCAGTTTGTATAGGAGGGAAATGGTACTCACGTTTCGTCACAAAACGACTCCCGTCGACAAGGAGCAACTCAAGAAGGCAGTTCTTGCGGTAAGAAAAGATAAAATGAGCGCTTACGCAGCCGCAAAACAATTCGATGTCCGGAGAACCACGTTGAACGACTTGAAAAAAATGCCACACAAACAGAACCGCAGCCTTCGACGAGCAGTGGACGTAAATCGAAATCAAGGAAGCAGCAGCGGTCGGATTCTGACGAAGACTCGGATAATACGTGCTGCGTGTGCTCAGAGAAGTTGACAATAAACAGAGCATATGGGAAACAGTGCATTGCGTGCGAGCGTTGGGCACACAACACATGCGTGCGCTTGTCAGGATCTGTATTCACGTGCCTAAATTGTTTTATGGAATAAGTAAAAAAAATGTTTCGCATAAAAATTTTTAATAAATTTTTATATTTTTCTCTTAAAAAATAATTATTAAAATGTATCCTATCATTTTTCAGGATTAGATGTACGTATATGTATTGAAAATGCAGTGTGGCGGATTAGCCCCGGGGGGGGGGGGGGGGTGGCGGTTCAACCCCGGCATTTTTGAGATTTCAATTTTTCCACCGTTGTCGTTTTTGCTCTATACCGGTTAAACAAAGCAACATAGATAAAAATTTCCTATATAAATTTTGTAGCTAAAGGTTCACTCTTTACAGTGGTATACCACATTTAACTAAAATTATTTATTTTGTTGGTAAAAATCGGCACCGAAAAAAAACTGGCGGTTTAGCCCCGGTCTCCCCTATATATATATATATATATATATATAGCAAATACATTTGGATATTTTGAAAATAAATGACTCATTTGTATGTATAATATGTTTTTATATTGTAATAAATTTTTACAATACATTATTCTTGTGTATCCATAAATTGCGCTCCCGCTCGCGTTCTCTCGCTCCCGTTCCCCCCCCTCGTTGATGTTCTCTCTCGCTCCCGTCCCCCGTTCGCGTTCTCTCTCTCCCCCCTTCGCGCGGTCTCTCTCGCTCCCAGTCCCGTTCGCGTTATCTCTCCCTCGCGCGCGGTGTCTCTCCATTCACTCTCTTCTTACCAATCTTCACGTTTCCATCCTCTCTCACTTGCCATCTCCATCATTCGCCTATCTATTCGCGTATTCTCTGTCTCCCGCTCGCGGTCATTCCTCTTCATAGCTCGTATTCATGTTCCCTCTCAACAGTATCTTATTTTTTCGGATAATTTTATTAATTTTAATTTATTTAAATAAACCTGAGCACAATATCGCAGCGCAATTAAAATTGCAGAAGTCAATGACATGATATCCTTTTCAAGAACATGTCGCGACATGTCTCGCGATGATTTCATCGAACACATGCAAAACGGCAAATTTTGCAAATAGCGCCGATGTACGGCTGCTGCAGGTATACAATCAACTGGTATTGAACAGCTATCAAACATCTTTAAAACATCTTTAAAACAGCTATCAAACAACTAAAACATCTTTAGAAACAGCTATCAATCAACTAAAACATCTTTAAAAACAACTATCAAACAACTAAAACATCTTTAAAAACAGCTATCAAACAACTAAAACATCTTTAGAAACAGCTATCAATCAACTAAAACATCTTTAGAAACAGCTATCAAACAACTAAAACATCTTTAGAAACAGCTATCAATCAACTAAAACATCTTTAGAAACAGCTATCAAACAACTAAAACATCTTTAAAAACAGCTATCAAACAACTAAAACATCTTTAGAAACAGCTATCAATCAACTAAAACATCTTTAGAAACAGCTATCAAACAACTAAAACATCTTTAGAAACAGCTATCAAACAACTAAAACATCTTTAGAAACAGCTATCAAACAACTAAAACATCTTTAGAAACAGCTATCAAACAACTAAAACATCTTTAGAAACAGCTATCAATCAACTAAAACATCTTTAGAAACAGCTATCAAACAACTAAAACATCTTTAGAAACAGCTATCAAACAACTAAAACATCTTTAGAAACAGCTATCAAACAACTAAAACATCTTTAAAAACAGCTATCAAACAACTAAAACATCTTTAGAAACAGCTATCAAACAACTAAAACATCTTTAGAAACAGCTATCAAACAACTAAAACATCTTTAAAAACAGCTATCAAACAACTAAAACATCTTTAGAAACAGCTATCAAACAACTAAAACATCTTTAAAAACAGCTAACAGATTTAGTTGATTGGCGAAGCTCGTATACCGCAGCCTGTAACGCTCGCACGTCCTTCTCGAACGCGGTAAGCTTCTCGTCTGACTCTTTCCGTTGATCCGTCAAACTTTTAACGCACCGATCCACGTATAGTTTGTTAACCGCGTCGCCGTCAGTCTCAGGTTGCGCTACGCGACGAATCTTGCGCGACCTTGCGTCAAAGTCCGTAGCGGTGCGACACAGAGCTTTTTCGCGCACGAAATTTCTCAGTAAACCGCTCCACTGATGGTACGAAATGGAGTTTGTCGCGTCTCCGTTGTGCTCGAACAATCCAAATTTGTTGATCGGCATTTCGACGCTGATTGAACGGATCGCCGTTGCACCGTTTTAATTTATAATAAGCCCGTCTTCGCGAAGTTCCTCGATGATCGACATGATCTCGTTGTGCGCATTGTTGCCAGCTTGACGCGAAGCGTCGAGCAATCGGAAACGATCCACCAGCTCGTTGGGATCGTCCCAGTGCACGTAGTCTATCTTATTGCCGGTTAGCGTCATCGCGCGAGGCATGGATAATCCTTTTCCAGATTTTTTCTTCCTGGATGGGGCAGCGGGAGGGAACAACGATCCGATTATCCGCATATACTTGTGTCCCCTGTTGCTCAGCACTTGATCATGTGCATCGTGATTGCGTTTATGCGCGCTTGTCGCCAACAGAATGCTCTTGTATTTTTGCATGTCGTCCTCCGTGTAGATGTCGTCGTCGGGTTTTTTCTTGAAGATCAACTCGTAAATACCGGGTGTTCCAACGTAATGTACGTCGTCGATAATTATGTTATCCGCGTTGTCCACGTCAAAACGTTTGTTGCCGAGCATCATTCCATCGTTGTCGAAATAAACGCCGTACACGGTGTCTATCTTTCGATCGTCGCTCAAAACAGCTTCGATGTACTTTTTGCTCAACGGACCACGTAATTTGGCGCCATTTCTTCAAACGTTTTTCGACCCTCCGCTGTCTCCAACTGCTCTCGAATGGACGTTTCGTCAACGCTCGAATGCCTGCCCATTGAGAAATACTCTCTCACAGCGTCTTGCTTATCGCACGCTACGTCATCGAAGACGAAGATCGAGTTTGGACGCGCGTCGCTCGGTGGAATGACGTCACTGTTATTGGAGAACGTAAAGTAGCCGATTTCGTCGATCGATGCCAATAAATTCTCCAGATATCGGTGTTTCGGCTGTTGCAGCGATTTTGAGTACACGTACACGTTTTCGAAACGTACACCGTGCGGACTTTCCAGCAAGCTAATCAGAACGTTGGTTCTACCGCAATTCGAGGGTCCGCAAATGATCGCGCGTATAATAGCCGGCAGCATCGTACCGTGCCTGCGTTTCTCCGCGTTGCCCGCCATCGACCGTGATCTGTCGTCGCAATTCGTCACGCGAATCGCCAACGGTTGTCGCACGAATCGCATTTTTTTCCACACTGCCGACTCTCTAGCTGACTCGAACGCCTATTTATAGACGAGCGGAACCGCGAATCGCTCAGTAGCAAAAATGTTCGTCCTACTGTCGAGACCTTCCGATATTCGCGACTTGAGCGCAGAACAGCTGCAATTTGTGCCGAAAGCCGTTCTGTTGCAAACGTGCGGCGATCACGTCCACTACGTGTGGGACAAGCTTCCGGAACATATAAGGGCGGATTTGGAGGTTCAGACATATCGTCATTGTTACGAGCATTACAATCAATCGTGGCAGCGAATGCACGTCGACGGTCCCGCGCCATTGATAAAGAATTGCGGCGAATGTCTACGAAAAAAATTTGTGGAGGGCTCTTAAATCGCGCGATAAACACACTTCCGTTCGAATTACACATTCCCGGCTATCAATTTTGCGGTCCGGGAACTCGATTACGAGAACGATTGGCGAGAGGCGATCAAGGTATTAATCCATTAGACGCGGCGTGTCGCGAGCACGACATAGCCTATTCGCGTAACAGCGATCTCGCCGAGAGACACGCGGCGGACGAGATACTCGCTGCGGAAGCGCGAAAACGCATTACCGCGAGAGATTCGACTCTCGGAGAGAGAGCTGCCGCTACAGCCGTCTGGGCGGCCATGAAGGCTAAGACGAAGCTCGGAATGGGCTTGTAAACGAAGAAAACGAAAACGAGGAAAAGGCTGACGAAAAAACGGATACTTCCGACGGCGAAACGAGGCGGCGTATTGCCGATTCCACCGCTGTTGGGAGTTCTCGGCTCTCTGGCCGGCGGAGCGGCGGGAGTCGTAAAGGCCGTGAACGATAACAAAGCCGCGCGGCGTCAGCTGGAAGAGATGCAACGTCACAATCGCAGCGTGGAAGGTCGCGGACTTTATCTCGCTCCGTACAAATATGGACGAGGGCTGTATCTCGGCCCGCACAAACGCGGGCAAGAAGTAGCGTCGAAGATTAAAAAAAAAAAAAACGTCAAAAAGACGTTAAATATGCCCGCGGGTATTACGACCAACGTACAATTGAATCGACTGGCAAGGCATATGCGCGTACCGTTCTTCAGAGGTGTTTTCATGCGTGATTCGTTACCGATCGGCGATGTACGTCGAAACGAGAGCGGTATCGTGAATTTGGACGACGAAGCGGGTGCCGGTACTCATTGGGTAGCGTACGCGAAGAGGGGAGATCGAGTCATATATTTCGACAGTTTCGGCAATCTTCGACCGCCGAAGGAATTGACGCGATATTTCGGACCGAGCGTGACGAAGATTGAGTACAATCGCGCGTCTTATCAGCGATACGATCAGAGCATCTGTGGACATTTGTGCCTGCGATTTCTCCGGACGATCGACGCTAATTTAAAGTCTGACGGTGCGTTGTGGTGACTCAGTATTCGTTAACGGTTTCCGCCGACATGTCTGTAACGTTCACGCTGACCGGGAAGAGCAGCATTCTCGCGGAGCACTATTTTCCCGCCGTGGATCTGAGCGACGGTGACTACGAGCTCGATCTGACGTGGTTCGAGACTTACCACACGATTCCGAACGTGAATTCTTCGAACAATAAATTTTATTTCGACGAGGATGACACGGAAATTACGATTCCCGAGGAATCGTACGAGATACGGGCCATAAATGAGTTTTTGAAACGCGAAATTTCACGGAAACGTCCGCGACGCGTGGTTCGTTCCAACGATGATCGTACGTCGGTCGCGAATATCGCGCGAGAGGAGACCGCTCGCGTGAACGGCTAGAACGAGGCCGCGGAATACCCGATAACGCTCCGCGCAAATTACAATACGATGAAGAGCGAGATCAAGTGCGCTTTCAGAGTGAACTTTAACAAACCGAACAACGTTGGAACGCTGCTGGGATTCTCGTCGAAGCGTATATTGCAGCCGGGGCAGTGGCACGAATCGGACTCACCGATTAATATTATCAACGTAAACATTATCCGCGTGGAGTGTAACGTGACCGCGGGTGCGTACAGCAACGGCAAACGCGTTCACACGATACACGAATTTTCACCGAGCGTACCACCGGGATATAAGATGTCGGAAACGCCGGCGCAGATCATTTACCTGCCGATCATCGCGCGGAGCATTACGGATCTAACGATAAGCGTCGTGGATCAAGACGGACGATTGCTCGATTTTCGAGGAGAAGAGATCACTGTCAGATTGCACGTACGACGGCAGCAGCGATAACGCGCGACGTACGAGATGTTAGTGTTGAACTCGGAGCACGCGACAATAAGAATATCTTTACGACCGCGACGACCGACGATATCATCATCAAATCGACATTCGGTGGCGTTAAAAAAAGAGAGACGAGAAAGAAGCTCAACGCATCGAACGTTAAATTTTTACAATCTCTGGGATTCGTGGTACGAAACATCTGAACGCGTGAACGATGACTGAAATTCTCAACATCGGAGGCGAGCCGGTCTTTGACGATCGCATCGTCAAGATCGAGATTCACACGTACAACCCGTACGCCAACACAACGTTCGAGCACAGCGACGAGATACGAATACCCATACAACAGCAGGATCTGTATACGTTGCCAAGCCAAAGTTTTCTCTACGTCGAAGGAACATTGACGGTGACCAGAGCAGCCGGCCAAGGCGGTGAAGTGGTATTGGGGACTAATTGCGTCGCGTTCATGTTCGATGAGATTCGATTCGAGCTCAACGGCGTGGAGATTGATCACTGCAGAAACGTAGGAATAACCAGCACGCTCAAGGCTTACGTAACGTTATCGTCCGATAGAAGCGTGATCCTGAGAAACGCCGGCTGGGATCCACAGAATAACGAGAATGGATATTTCAATTTCTGCGTACCGCTCGACACGTTACTGGGATTTTGCGAGGATTACAAACGCGTGATGATCAACGGTCGCCAGGAATTGGTCTTGACACGAGCGCGCAACGACAACAATTGCCTGATGGGAAGTCTCGCGTTGGCGCCTACTGTCAAAATACTCAAGATACAGTGGCGAATGCCTCACGTAGTGTTGAACGAGATCAGCAAGATGTCGATGCTGCGCGCCTTGGAAAAAGGACGATATATAAGTATGGGTTTCCGTTCGTGGGATCTGTACGAGTATCCCCTGTTGCAGAACACGACCAAGCACTCGTGGGCCATTAAGACCGCGACTCAGCTCGAGAAACCGCGATACGTCGTCTTCGCTCTGCAGACGGGTCGGAAGAACGTCATGTCCGCGAACACGAGCCGATTTGACGACTGCAAATTGACCAACGTGAAACTCTATCTAAACTCGGAAGTTTATCCGTACGACGACTTAAATTTGGACTTTGATAAACACAGATGGGCGATTCTGTACGATATGTACGCGCGTTTCTGTCAAAAACGCCACCGTGGATGTCAGAATAGAATTCGATTGCATGGAGAACGTACCGCCGAATACCTCCGCGTACTGTCTCATCATACACGATCGCGTGATCGAGTACAATCCGTTGACCAACGTAGTGCGCAAAATAGTCTGAGTGTTAGCGGGCAACGTCGACGAAAATTTTCTGTCTCTCTCTTTCACTCCCCCTTCCCCGATACAAATTTATGAGAAGGGGGAAAGTGGATATAAATCAGAGTGTCGCGAAACGCGCGTCATTCCTCTCGATTCGCGCATCGAAGAGAGAAATCGCGTCATGTCCATACCAACGTTCGTGGACCTGCAAGGTTTCGTCGTCGGGATGAAATTCGTCGTGAAGGAGGCGGCGGTGCTAAGAAACGGGACCGTTCTGACGCATCACATCTTTAAGTACCCCATGCCGTGGAATCTCCTCACAAAATCCGACAAATCGTGCGCTTTCTGGTTGATTCGCAATCACCATGGATTACGATGGGAAGACGGAAACGTGCCGTACAGCACGGTGAAACGCCTACTTACATCGGCCATACTCGGCGAGGAAGAGGACAACGACAACGACGACGACGAGATGCCGACTCTCGTGTACGTCAAGGGATGTCAGAAACGAGAATGGCTGGTGGATCTGCTCGAGAGTTACGCGAGAAGAAACCTTATCGTCGAGACTCTGGATGCGCATTACAAAGATATCGAATCTTTGAATAAACTAGATGACCAATACTATGCGATGCGGAAAACACGTCAAGAATTGCGCGTTACAAAATGTAATAAAACTATTCAACTGGTGGTCGCGCGCGAAGCCAACGTCCATTTCCAATGAAATACATTGTTAAAGTATAACGATTAAAAATTCCAGAATTAAAAAAAATAAATTTTTTATATGTATGTGTAAATTTTACAATGTTTTTATTTATTTCCTTTCCCCATTAGTCGATAGTGTACAAAAAATTAAAGAATAAGTAGGTATACGTGACGAATTCTAACTCGAGAGCTTCGAGGGAGATATCAGGTTTCAGCGAACATGTATGAACATGTTTCGCGGTTGATGTTATATGGGAAGAGGGAAGGGGAGGTATATACGTCTTAACAAAGAAAAAAATCCTACCTTAGTCCCCTCTCCTAAATTCCAGAACCCTGATTGCGCGTTACAGAAATATTAATTCCCCCTCCCCCTTCGTCATAGTTTTGAAAGTTATCGCGTATATTCGATTAATTTTTTACGACGACGACGATCAGTCTTGCGTCGGTCACTTGTATCAACGGTTCGCTTCTCATAACCGAGAGAAAAAATGTGCTCCGCTGAAGGAAGCAACGGCGGCAACAGTGGCAGACGCGTGAATTATTACGTACCCATTCACGATGATGATGATGAAACTTCATCGTACGAGAACAAATGTAACAAGTAAGTTTTCATTTTTTTAAATTATAAAGCTACATACTTTTATATCTTTTTTGCGAATTGTATTATTTTTTTATTACTAATTTCATTCTTTTTTTTCTACAGCATTTCGTTGGAGCGTCACGCGGTTCGTCGTATACTAGGCAGACGATACGCGTTGACAGCTACGGGATACAAATTCCTTGAAGTTGGCATTAACGTGGGTCCACCGAGTTACGTGGAGATCGCCGTAGGAGATCATTGAGGAACGGAATTGATACTGTCCCTTGAAACGTGGAAGGGACTATGCGAACAACGACTGAACATTCAAAATTTTCTTCGATACTGTAAAGATACGCGTGATTTTATGAGCGTTGGACCGCTGACATTGAGAATTTGTACGATTAACGGCGTCAAACTCGTACGTCTCGAGTCTTTAAACGTACGCTTAACGATGACCGAATCGACGTTGCGCCGAATGCTCGATCTTGATCTGTGCATCGACGCGATGTTCCATCGATTGAGTAGAATTGTCGAGACGGTCGATGTCAAGTTCACGCAATTCTCCAATATCGCGTCCACTGTAACGGATCCTACGCAAGTATTGAATGTAATACGCGCTAGCGATGCCTTCGATAAACATCAGCTCGTCGATTGTGAGCTCGCTTATTTTTTTAGTACTAAGCTTCCGTAGTATGTAAAACAAAAAAATGTAAAAGAAGAATAAAAAATGTATTTTTTAAATATAAATCACGACTTAATTTCTTCACACGCATTTCCATTCGAGCCGTATATGCGACGCTCGATGGAACTCGGGCCACTTGAAATTTAAAGTATCGTATATCGTAAACAGAGAAGCTATGCTTCGACGACGCTCCGGCGACGCTCGCCTATGGTGCCGACGGATCCTCGCCATTGTAGTGCGAGATATATTTTATCTTAATTACTTTTCTGAGCTCTGATGACTTTTTAACCGCTCCGTTCTACAACCGTCGTTGAATTCAGTCTCATTGAGTCCGCGAACGGTTACAGACTGTACGTATCAGGACGTGCTTAAACGTGTTTCGCCCCGGTAATCGTGATTGTTTTTTTTACTTTCTTGTTTGCGATGCCTCCGAACCTTCCATCGTATGAAGAGAAATATATAAAAATAAGTGAAATTGAGGGAAGTGTCGCAGATTTAGACAATTTTAATTTCGACGACTTTGCTGGTGATCAGGGGGAGAGGCCCGCTGCTCCCCCGCGTCAGCCACACGGTATCGGACGCGGGCGCGCTGCTCCCCTGCGTCAGCCACACGGTATCGGACGCGGGCGCGCTGCTCCCCTGCGTCAACTCGGGTTCGAACGCGGGCAGGTGCGGCTAAACAGTAGCATCGCGGGATTTTACAATTCTGATAACTTTGAGTTTGAAGTTATCTCTGATAGTGATAGTGATAGTGACATTGACAGTGTTATTGCTGTTCCCGAACCCCCGCGTCAGCCACACGGTATCGGACGCGGGCGCGCTGCTCTCCTGCGTCAGCCATTCGGTATCGGACGCGGGCAGGCACAAGCCTACGTTGAATCCCTCGCGCAGGGTCGCGCGTATCGTCCGACACCTGAGGACGAAAAATTGGCGGAAGAGCTGTTGTTCGACGCGGGTCAATTTGCGACGGGCCGCGGCCATGGGGCCCCCCCTCGTCGAGACTAAGGTAAATTTTTTTTTTCTAAATTAATAACGCGGGAGCGAGAGGGACCGCGCGAACGGGGGAGAGAGAGAACGCGAACGAGAAGACGCGCGCGAACGGGAGCGAGAGGGACCGCGCGAACGGGGGAGAGAGAGAGAACGCGAACGAGAAGACGCGCGCGAACGGGAGCAAGAGGGACCGCGCGAACGGGGGAGAGATAGAGAACGCGAACGAGAAGACGCGCGCGAACGGGAGCGAGAGGGACCGCGCGAACGGGGGAGAGAGAGAGAACGCGAACGAGAAGACGCGCGCGAACGGGAGCGCGCCGTGTGACGTCACGCGGACCGACGCGACCGTTGCACGCGGACCCCCCCTCCCCCGCGACGCGCTGAAAAACGCGGTTTCCCTCACCCCGCGGACCCCTTCCCCGAACACTCATCTTAGAACGCCGACACCCCCCCCCCCTCGCGGACCCCCTTGGTCGAACGGTGACCATCCCCCCTCCCCCTCGCGGACCCCCTCGGTCGAACGGTGACCATCCCCCCCCCTCGCGGACCACCTCGGCGGCGGCACCCCCTTTGACATCGATATGTTTATCAATATTTGATAAACAACAGATCCGCTCGCTGCTCAAGCCCCCCCCCCCCCTCGGAGCACAAACAACAGACCCGCTTGCCGCTCAAGTCCCCCCCGCCCCGCACCCCCCCTCGGAGCACTCGGGGCAGAATGCCCCTATATACTCTACTCATATATGGAAGGGTAAATTCATGAAACGGATTTTGGCCATGGTCCCCCCCTCCCCCGCCCCTCCTTCAAGGGGTTGAAATTGGGGTTTTTGGTTTTTTGACTGTAGCTTCTAAGGGGGGAGCTAGGGGGTTGGTGTTAAAGGACCGAAGGTAGTCCTCGACGAGACGCGTCCGTCCCCCCCGGTCCCGACCCTCCACCCCCCTCCGTTCCGGAGTTATGAATTTTTAAAAATTTTCAAAAAATTTTTATGACGGATCCAAAAGGGTAAATTGACGACTCGAAAAGTGGCACAGGTCCCGTCCCGATATCTCATCTCCTTCCGGTAGCCATATTTGCAAAGTTGGTTTTCTGACCGTAGCTTCCAAGGGGGGGGGGGGGAGCTGGGGGGTTGGGGTAAATGGGAAAGTTGTCGCATTCGAGGAGGACTATCTATCCCCCCCAGTCCCATCCCTCCCGCACCCCCCGTTGGGGCTCTGTATACTTGGACGAGGGGGTTGAAAGTGAATTTTTTAAAGTTCTAAGGGTTGGCCTTTGAAAAATCGGTCTCCCAGGACCTGTTCCATGTGATTGCAAATGTCGAGATCGGCGTTTTAGACCCCCCCTTTTTTTGACACTTTTTTCAAAAATTTTCTAAGTTCTCGCGGCGTGTTGCTTTGTATGTGCAGTAAAGACAGCTCTCGGTGGCCGCTCTTGGTCGGTGCGTCCCCAAGGAGAGAACGCACCCTCAAGCCCCGCCACCGCGACAAGGTGGCGGCCACATCGGCGGGGGGAAAGGGGAATGGGAAGGAAGAGGAAATTGGAATAGGGAAGGGAAGTATGTTGGGAGACTTTTTTTGGGTTTTCTTTTTTATTTTTTTTGTTGTTTTTTTCCTTTTTTAGTTTTTGTTATTTTCTTAATATTTTACACCGCACCGTACTATTTGAGGTATCGTGTAAGTTGGTGCTTCACCAATTCGCGAACTTGTGCTAGCTCTTCTTCGTATTTTTTCCCGAATTCGTCTTTGTAAATCCCGGCACTCAGTTGCCTTATTCGATAGCGCAACTGTGTAGGCTGGAACTCGGTAAAAAGATCCGGTCGCATTTCTTTCAGACACGCCCATGATGTCAAGTTGTTCAACTCGCATGTTTGTAACGCGTGCCTTATTATCGCTATGTCCATCTTTTCTTTGAAGTGACATACCGTTATCTTCATTTTTCTTCGAGGCTTGTTCGTAGTTGTGCTGTCATCACTTTGGGCTGATGACTCTTGCCCCGATAATCTTGCCGATCTTCTTAACGGTTGTTGCGGTTGTTGCGGTTGTCGCGGTTGTCGCGGTGGTGGCGGCGGCGGCGACGACGGAACATTCGCGAGGAGCCTTTGAGGCTTGGCGGTTCGAGACTTCTTACCTTTTGTCGACTTTGCTGGTCTTGTTGTTTTCGGTGTCCCCAACACCGGTGAGGGCGATTTCGATCTTGGCGGCGACGACGGAGCGGGCGTCTTCGGTCGCGCGCCCAGGCTCATGCGAGCCATGGCCAATCTTGTCGTCGGCGTTGTGCCCGAAGACGTCCCTAATCCGGACGTTGTTGTCGATGATCGCGACGATTGGGGTGGCGACGGCGATGTTTCAACGACGGCGGCGGCGGCGGTGTCTCCTTCGTCCTCGCTGGACGAGACAATCCGTCTCGATCGGCGTCTCTCGACACGAGACGTCGAGGCGGATCTCTCCGTGTCGTTTTCTTCGTCCTCCTCTTGAATCACCTCCATTGGCGCTGGTGTCGATCTTGACCTTCTCGGAGGCCGCTTACCCAGGCGAACACTTGTCATAGTGTCTTTCATTTTGTCGTACGACAGATGGTTGGTGTTATCGCTTATCCTACCCCACGCGTACTGATCTTTCGACATCATTACGTAGCTGGGGAAGACTTGCGCGTGTTCTCTCAAAAAGTCCGTGATGTCGTCTATCGCCTTTTCTTCATCCGCGACACGAAGCGTCATTCTTATCACTTTTGCCATTGTCGACTGCTGTGGACGTACTATCTCGGTTGCTATGTCCCTGGCTCGGAATGACTTGTCTGTCACGCGCATCGCATTTCTATTTTGACGCGTGCAGTCCTTCCACTTGTTGGCCAGTGTCGCAAGTTTGAAGCTCTCGGTGTAATTCAAGAAGTTATCGACGGCTGTCTCCTTGATGTCGTTGTCGTTGACATCTTTCTTCACGTAATGGCTGTACGCGTATGACGCGTAAGCCGCCATGAGATACCTTAGTGAGAGTTCCACCGTGTCGTGTGTACACGGCATTTCATCTTGGTCGAAGGCTATCTCATCTATGGCGTGCGACACAAGCCACATATGTCTAATGACGGTCATATAAAGCATTTTGACATTGGTGGTATAGAGCGGGTACGGGTACAGGTCATGTTGCAACGTCGGTTGGAGCGTGACCAGACCCCGATCCACCGAGTTGCTTTCGGTTTTTCCCGACATCATATGTCGGGTGACGTCATAATTGTGGACGAGTGCCGCTCCGTGGAGGCAGTAGGTCGTGCGGTAGTCCGCGTGTATGGATGTGTTTACGAAAACCGGATATACCCACAGGTTGTCTTCGTATCCCTCGTAGTAACACATTCCTACTTCGTGAAGGACTTTTCTATCCAGTTCTATACATCTGTCGATATGTCGGGCCCATTTGTTGAGGCGGTATACGACCAAGATACGTTGTCCAACAGTATCTTGGTCGCCGCGCACATACGATTTGGCTCGAACATTTGTCGCATTTCGGTCGACATTGCTCGCGCGATACGTCTAGAGTCCAATGTCGACACTTGTTCGATTCGCAACGATTGGTCCCGCACGACATAGTTTTCCGCGTAATTCTCCAAGTCATTGAGATATTGAATCATGTGCGATCTGATCGGCGCGAATTCCGCTCCACCATCTCGGAAACCGCGACACATGGTGCTACAAATCCGGAATCGGCCGCCCGTGCCATTTTGGCGGCCGAACAATACGCCTGTATAAACGTTATCGATCTGTCCTGAACCGGTGTCGCGTGATTGTCAAAGTATCCGAAACCGTAGAGAAAGCCAACGCGGTATCTGTTGATTTTTTGGCCCAGTTTGACGGAGTGTCCGAAGATGCCTGTTAACGATTGGCGGTCGTTGCCCGTCAATTTGACCGCGAGGGCCGCGTCGTCGCGGCACCGCAACACGTCGGCGACGTGAATTTGTATCACGTCGACGTGCGCGTGATTTTCCTGGACGACCGTGCGCATAAGGTCATCCGCTATATGTTTTATCAAACGCATGCCGCGCTCGGCCTGATAGAATCTTATGTAATTTATCCCGCACTCTTCGGCGAAGTTACATTTTCGCAACCGATTTGTCAGCAGTGTCGCGAAACGCTGATAGTCCTGCTGCATTACCGTATAAACGCGATCGACGTCCGTCACCAAGTATTTAATTCCGGCGCGTGACGATTCGCAGTCTCTCAGCAGGTGTCGAGCGGCTCGCGCGACGACTTTTCGAACAAACGTACTCACCGCGGTCCTCAAGTGATCGGTTTCCTTGACATCGTCGAAGAACGGTAAGTCCCTGTTGATTTGGAACAGCAGGAACACCGGTCGAGAATCGATGATTGCGAGTTGTGTCTCATAGAACGGTGATCTTGGATTCACGCTGTCGCAAACCGCTTGAAAGGTTGCTTCACGCAACGGGCCAAAGTCGGGATTGTCCCTCTTGACGATATATTTCGTCAATTTCGTGTTCTTCGAAATCATTATCTTCGCCGGTTATGTGTCAATCTTGCACACTCGGAGACAGTAAAACTGCTCCATCGTTGTGCACGACACAATGTACGAGTCAATGTCGTGGGTTTTCTCGTACTTTTGTTCGTCAGATATATCGTCGGCGGTGACAATCGTGGGTGTGAGTCCCACTACCCACGGGTGGGTATCTCCTTGGTCGTCTGACGATTACGACGACGACGACGACGAAGGCGGCGGCGACGAATCGCCGGCAATGTTCACGTCGCGGTATTGCGCGGTCGATACGTCACTCGAATCACTTTCATCACTGTACTCACTTAGGTCCGACGATGGAATGTCGCCTCGCCTTCCCGGTCCACCGCGCCAAACATACGATGCACGCGACATGGCGTTGCTTCTGTAAATTTAAAGACAATTTATAAGTATATTTCCAAGTATTTATAGGTATTTTGAATATTTTCTAAGTTTTTTACAAGTATTTCTAGGTATTTTGAATTTTTTCTAAGTTTTTTACAAGTATTTCTAGGTATTTTGAATTTTTTCTAAGTTTTTTACAAGTTTTCCAAGTATTTCTAAGTATTTTGAAATTTTTCTAAGTCTTTTACAAGTTTTTCTAAGTATTTACAAGTATTTTTCAGTTTCTTTACAAGTTTTCAGTTTTTCTATGTTTTTTTTAGAATTTTTCTAAGTATTTACATATCTTTTGGCTCGTTCACAAGTCCCGGGATCCTTATTGGTCCGCACAAAGCCCAAAATCACTCTGGAAAAATCACCACTCACTCACTCGCGACGTTTTACACAAATCGCGAACAACCACGCGCAGGTTCACAAGCTCCGCCAAAGCGCGGAACTACGGCGGGAGCCCGGATCTGCCAGCCTTATATACCCACCCGAGGAAAAGCGCGGACCATGGAGAGAGACCCCAAAAGTGCTCCATTAAAAAATGACTTTTTTTTCTTTTTTCACGATTCGAACTTTGGTCATGGTCCCATCCCCCTCCGGCCACTCCTTCATGGGGTTGAATGGGCGATTTTGGTTTTTCGACCGTAGCTTCCAAGGGGGGGGGGGAGCTGGGGGGTTGGGGTGAAAGGGAAAGTTGTCGCACTCGAGGAGGACTATCCATCCCCCTTGGTCCCATTCCTCCAGCACCCCCCGTTGGGGCTCTGTATACTTGGGCGAAGGGGTTGAAACTGAATTTTTCCAAGTTCTAAGGGTTGGCCTTTGAAAATTCGGTCTCCCAGGACCTGTGCCATGTAATTGCAAATGTTGAGAAACGCGTTTTGGACCCTACATTTTTTGATCTTTTTCTTGACATTTTATTGAAATTTTTTTTTTTTTTGACACTGGAATTTTTGTTCAAAATTATTCTAAGTCCCTGTTTTCAATTTTTACTGTTATCTGACCAATTTCTCAAATTATTACCAGTCCCCATAGCTTATATATTATACATTATTTGGTCAGAACTGTACTGACTTCATTTTAATGGTCAGGACTGTACTGACTTTATTTTATTGGTCAGGACCGTCCTGACCCCGTCCTGACCGACCTGACCTGGGATGGGATTGGTTAGGTTGTGACCGGACACGCGGTGTACAGTGTAATGAATTCAATATAAGTACTCACTGGTACGTTGTTACGGTCGCCACTTCGTTTTGTGTATGCGATAACGAAGAACGCTTATCAGCTCGGCCTACTTCCGGTAGCTGTGATTAACTTCCTCTCCTTCCTCAGCTTGTTGTACCTCCGCTGCTATCGTGCGTTTTTATCAATCACGAACTTTACGCGATCGCGCACAGACCTGATGGAACCGGATAGCACTCGCTGGGATAAGGATTTTCGAGGGAAAATAACTTGTTATTGCCTTATTTTTAACAAATAACAAGAAAAGAATATTTATTTTCACGATTCGCAACGGATTACAGTGGATTGCCACGGATGCCACGCCCGATTGCATCACCTTCCGTGAACACGATTATCGCAAAAATAATATGTAATTCGGCTTAATATAATTATCCGAATGTGTACTGGCTTTCAAGGAAGCCCGCGGATAACGTACGCGCCCGGATACATTCGCCGCTCGCGGAATGCTTATCGTTTCGCGCGCGATGCCGCGACGATGTTCACTCTACGATGGTTAACCGACGAAAAACCTCCTCTTCTGTTCGGAAGTCTCCCACTTTAGTTTTACGCCAGCGCTCCCTCCTGGCCGGAAGTTGTCTTGCGCGCCACCCATTTCCGGTGACTTTCGACCGCCACGCCGGAAGTGTCGCGATTCCTTGAAGCAGTTTCCTGATTGATCTGCAAATGATCTCTAAACTTGTTATCTTTAATTATTCGGTAAGTTATCGATCTCAATCGACCTTTTTTCTCAATTTAAAGCTGAAAACTACTTCAAGAAACCGTTGTATGTCGTCCTTATCATTTCTTAACTTAGATACATCTCATGACGTCCTTTGTCATCAATTTTAATAATCTTAATGTAATCTCTTGTACTTTATTGAAATTTCCCTATCTTCAACAGGTAAGTATAATTATCTAATTTCTTTTATATTAATCATTCATTTTTACTTTTCAAGAATCTATCTCTACTGGATCATCGTGGCATGTAGGTAAGAGATTAAATAGTTATTAATTAACATGTATAATAGTTTATTACTATTGTCTAAGTTGTACGCAAATTGTTTAACATTCTAGAATTCTATGTTCTCATCATCACAAATGTAATGTAGTCAAAACTCAAAATAAAACAAACTAAAATTGCTCTGTCATTCAATGACATATTAAACTTCGTCTTAATCAAACTTGTATCAAATAACATAAAATCATAATGTTTACAATGTATATGTCCTGTTAACGATATTGCACCCTCATTTCGTTGCTCCAATTGTTTGTCACGAAATCATGCTTTCAATCATGTGTCGCTGAGTCACGCAATATATACTTATAAAAAAAACTTAAATTCTCTTACGCTTTCAATGGACGTATATGTCAAACAATTCACTCATGCGTAAATATATAAAAAATATATAAAAATATAAAGAAAATCACATTTCGATCACGCGCCTCTATCACGACTGTCATCGAACAAACAAAATCAAACGCGCAATCTTTTCGCGGTACATCATATCATTTAATCGCCGTTTATCTTGGTTGTCTGTCCCACACACGGGATCTCCAATAGACAACTCTCCTCAATCATTCTGTCTATCTGCATGTCCTCCCGGAAGTTTACAGGATCCACTTCCGGTTTGTCGCCTCGCTCCTGGATCTCAGTAGCTATCTCCTTCTCGATCGCAGCCGCCGGTAAGTCCGCTGGATCCATCACCTTTAAGCTGGTATAGCTGTGGTCACTCGATGACATCATCTCGAACGGAACTTCCGCCACCTGTTGCGCCACTGTCGCCTTCACCCGCGCCGCTTCCTCGTTCGCACCTCCTTCTGCAACAGAGGCCGATGGAGCCGACGACGATTTTTCCGTCTGTTCCAAGGTCAGGTTAGGTTGTGACCGGACACGCGGTGTACAGTGTTATAATTTTAATATATTGTTGCGCTACGCTCCGCTATTTTCCTAGCACTCGCGTTCGCGCCGCGCACTCCCGGATTCGCGAAAGAAAGGAAGCACTCTTTTGAAAAGGAGGAACTCCGGTTTATTCAAGAAATACAGAGGAAGATTGGAGAACAGGTTCAAACGGTTCGAATCTCCAGAAAGATCTGACAGGCGGAGATAAATCAATAGATTATAAGTGTCCCGTTGTCAAGGGACGCGCTTCGGCTTGAAGCTTCTCATGAGCGAAGTTCAGGCTTCTCGCGACTCTCCTGTACCGGGCGTCTCAGACAGACTCGCACGGGTGCAACACTACCCTCCCTCTTCAAGATTGTCGTCCCGACAATCCGGAAGGGTAGTTTTTCCTGTCAGGGCGTTCCCTCATTGTGGCTTCCAGAGATCTCGGCTTCCTGCCCTACCCTGGGCTGCTGCCTCAGGTTACCGGGCGCCGCTGTCCCAACCACTTCTCGGACGTTTTCCTCGTCACGGCTTCCAGAGAACTCGGCTTCCTGCCCTACCCTGGGCTTGCAGCCGGACACTTCGGGGAGACAACCGGAGGCTGACCGGGGGACGCGGGAACACGGGAGAAGCAGCATCCCGGTCGACCTTGTCTACGTGACCATCGTGGAAACCTACCGCCGGAAAATAAATGCGATTTTATCAGAGTTCGCCCGCGCGACAAGATACCTAAACTAAAACACCGGTCTCCGAAAAAATAAGATAAGAATGCCGCGCAGGCGCGACACGAGAAACGGTTCGAGCCGAGTTTCGCGGTGAGTAGAAGCCGCGTTCGGAAAATCGCGAACGGACGACGTTCCGCGTAAAGTAAGGTGCATATGCCAATAGTGGGGCTCCCCTCGAACGGGCACATCACACCGGCGTTGCAATCCGACCAGTAGTTCGGCAGATTCGTAAAATCGCGAGCGGATGTCGTTCCACGGAAAATAGGGGCATGTGCCAACAGTGAGGGCCCCCCAGAGCGGGCATATTCGATCGGCGTTGCGATCCGACCGGGGGTTCGGGAAATCGGGAACCACGGGTCGGACACGAGAAGTAACGATGAATGCGCAATAGACGGGACCTGGTACGCGGGCATATAGGGTCGGCGAAGTTGGCGGACGCCCGGATTAGGAAGACGCTAACCGGACGTCATCTCCAGGGAAAGGCGATGGATGCCTTAATGGGAGACCCTGGGGATGAGGCACCGGGGGTCGGCGTCAAGCTCTGACCGCTGGAACGTGAGATGGCCAGCCGCCCGCGATCTCGGTACCTGGGGGTCCGCCACAGGAACTGAGAGCGGTAAGGTGCCAATTAGGACACGGAGAGTCGGCACCGGGGGTCGGCGTCAGCGGCAGCCATGTCGCGGGACACCCGGACATCCTCTACGGGGAGGTCGCCCGGGAGGGTCGTCTAGGATGCGTCGCGAGTCGTGCGCGCGGGTCGGCGCCGTCGGCAAGTGGATAGGTAAAATTGTGGAAACCTGGTGCAGCGGTGCCAGGAGAGTAAGCCTCCGAGAACGCGAAACCCATGGAATTTTCCACGGGAACGTTCTAGAACGTTCGCACGGGGAGATCACGTGGCCGGGCGAAGGGAAAGCCGGCACGGACAGGCACTGCGGCGTAGTAGGTCCGCGGAGTGGGGGTAGAGCGCAATGGTGGGGAGCCCGAGAGCGACCCGCCGCTCGACGCAGTCTGTCGTGGATCGTCCGTGAGGTAGGATATGTCGCGCGTATAAGTATCTCGCCGTCGTGTACTTTGCGTATCGCGATCTAAGTCGAGCGCGTAGACGATACCCGGTCATCCATACAAAACGGCAACGCCCGCGGAAACGCGTAATTTGCTCGTGTGAGATAACGAGGAGGGACTGTGGTCCCCGTAAATATCTTGTGCGTCGTTAAGCGCGAAAGGCGCCTGTGCCCTGCGAAATTCGTGTTGTGCGTGTGTGCGAATGGATTTTGCGACGCAGGCAATAAGTGTGATTGTCCTGTTAATAGCGGCAATCGTCAGTGCGTGAATTAGTAGTGTAAAATCAAGGGAAACGAAAATCACGTGCGATTACGTGATCATCACATGCGTGTCAGAGAAATCGTAAACGATGCTTAATAACAAATAAATAACGGTGAATGCCGACTACGTGGGAGACTGTTAAACGGCATTTATACACATTATCCGGAAATTATAGTGATTTCGAGATCCTTCGTGAAGACTTTTGTTAGTCGTGACTATCGGGTGTCGGCCATCTTGTGAACGGCGACCATCAGTGAGCAGATTGTCGTGAATGCCTCATCAGTGCGACGTAATTAAACGACATTACGCATGATTTTCGGGAATTTTGCAAAATTACGGGTTTTCACACGACACCATCACCGACGGTCCCGTGGGTCAGACAACTTTTGCGCAGCGACTCATTCCGAGCAAATATCTGTGAATGCCGATCCACTTGGCAGTCAACAAGCGGCACTGCGAGGAATTAACGGGATTTTAGCGGAATTACGGAAATTTGTGAAATCGTCCCAAATCACATGGGGAATGCGGAAAACGATGTGTGCATGTTCCACTAGAGTCAAATAAGCGGCATCCATGGAAATTATTCAAGATTTAACAAATTTACGTCGAAACAAAATCAACTCCTGCGGCGACACTTAGCGTGGGTCAACTCGCAAGCGAAACACAAATGTGAACCCATAACAGCATATGATTGATAAACACGAATAAATAATTCAGCATTGTTATAAACAATTCGATAATCTGTCAATTTACTTACCTTTAACTTACCTGTCCAACGATGATTGTCCGGCGAAGTCCCTCGTTGATCCTGGTAGGCAGCAACAAGCGATGATCCAGCGGAGAGCGACGGGGATGATCCAGCGGCGACGGGAACCTGCAAATAAAGGAGAATTAGTATAAGTTGACACATTAGGGAAATAGATACTTACCTTCTCGGTGAACATAGGTCAAACCGAGTGGCGACCGTGAAAAGGAATGATATATCAACATCAACAGTTCCACAACCTATTGTCCGGTCACAACCTAACCTTGGAACCGGCGACAAAATCGTCGCCGGCTCCATCGGCCCCTGTTGCAGCGGCAACCCGTCAGGCAGAGGCGTCGCAGGCGGCGGAGGACCAGGTGTTGATGCAGTCGACGGAGAGGGAGGAACAGCAGGTGTCAGAGAACGAGAAAAGGGACCAGGCGTTGAAGAACATGATTACGTGGTTACAACGGCGCTGAATGAGGAGAAAGTAATATCGCCATTGGGGATCCAGGAGGAGGAACATCTTATGGATCTGCCTGAGGAGCGTCAAGAGGGCGATAATAGCGTAGAATTCGCGAATGACGTATCAATCGAGAGATTGCTAGAGGAGAGTCGCGAACTACAAGTTCCGTGCGTAGGAGAAACGACGGAGATCGAGTAGAGTCGACCTATTCGTATTATATTCGTATTATATTATTATTTTATTATTTTACGTTTTTTTATTGCATGTTCGTAATTTTACACGAAAAGATTTTATTTCAAACAATTTGATACCATTATGACGATGCGAACGAAATATGCGCCACGAATAAATATTATCGGTAGAAACGGGAAAATGCGTGGCAGCCGAGGGAATAGCGCGATTCGTTAGTTTTAAATAAAGCGAAGTATTTTATTTAATTTCTTTATTATTTTAAACTTAGTTTGTCAAAATAAATGTTTCTATTTACAGCGAGACATAATTATTACGACATGTAGTAAGAGGTGCGAAGAGTAGATGATAAAGCGACGTACCTGAAAAAAAGATTAATTTATTTGTGTGTTGAGATAACGCAGCGTGATTATCAAATGCAAAAGCGAAGTATTTATGTTTTATACTTTATTATAATTTTATATAGTCATATGATATGTTTATTGAGATCCTACCAATTATCCCATGCCTCATGATCCATAAATTGCAGTTACCTGAAAAGAAAAGAAAATTAATAATTAAAGAAGTTACGTACTTACCTGTGATGTAGAATATGAATCTGAATGGATTTATGACGAAAAAGGTGAAGTATGGGTGATGACGTCATTGGATAAAGATAAAACGAAATTAATCGCAGATTGATCGAGACGCGTGTTGCGAAGATCTCGATTCTGCGAATCTTTCGTATTAAGTTGTGAATATGACGAAAGTCGAGGATTGACGCAGTTTCAAACGATTAATGATAAAAGAGTAAATAATGATAGATTTTATGTTTATCAACGTTGATAGGCATGAAGATTTGAATAAATTGAAAATTGATCGTTAGGAATGTTTTGAAAGATAGTGCGTAGAAACTGCCTCAATGATCGACGACTAGGGGCGCGACCATCGTTATCACCAGATGTGGGTGGCGCTGACCGCCCGCAGCGCAAGCGTGGAACGGAGGGGGGAGCGTCCGAGCGGGAAAGAAAGGTCTTTTGTCTGCTGACCACCGTCGTGCGAACATCGTCGTGTCACCGAGCGTGAATATCGATAAGCATCCGACGAGAGACAAAAGTATCCGGGCGCGTACGTTATCCGCGGGCTTCCTTGTAAGCTAGTCAACGTTCGGTTAATAATATTTTTCCGAATTACACAGTATTTGTGTGAAAATAAAGGTCTTTTGTCTGTTGACCACCGTCGTGCTAACATCGTCGAGAACGCGAACCGCGAATCGATAGGCATCCGACGAGAGACAAAAGTATCCGGGCGCGTACGTTATCCGCGGGCTTCCTTGTAAGCTAGTCAACGTTCGGTTAATAATATTTTTCCGAATTACACGTTATTAGTGTAGAAAATAGGTCTTTTGTCTGCTGACCATCGTCGTAAAACATCGTGTCACCGGGACGTGAATATCGATAAGCATCCGACGAGCGACAAAAGTATCCGAGCGCGTACGTTAAACCGCGGGCTGCCTTGTAAGCTATTAAACGTTCGGTTATTAATAATAAGCCGAATTACACAGTAATTGTGAAAGAAGCGTACGATAATCGTAACTCACGGAAAGTGATGCAATCGGGCGTGGCATCCCATCATCCACTGTAATCCATTGCAATCCGTGAATAATAAATATTTATTTCTTGTTATTTGTTAAAATTAAAGCAATAGCAAGTTATTTTCCATCGAAAATCAATATCCCAGCGAGTGCTATCCGGTTCCGTCAGGTCAGTGCGCGATCGCGTAAATCTCGTGATTGACAACAACGAGAGGAAGTCAATCACAGCTACCGGAAGTAAGCCGAGCTGATAAGCGTCCTTCGTTATCGCATATATAAAACGAAGTGGCGACCGTAACTACGTACCAGTGAGTACATTTCATGAATTCTTTACACTGTACACCACATGTCCGGTCACAACCTAACCTAACCTTGCAGCCGCACCTTTCAGGGCTGCCAGAGGAGCCAACCGCACACCCGAGCGCGGGGGGCACAGCCGACCCACGAGTGCTCGTGGAGCGCATCCGGGAGACGAGGGCCGAGGAGCCGACCAGGGGAGGCGAGACGGACGGCCCGAGCGACGGGAGCGAGCGCGAGACGAGGACCGCCGGGTAAAAGACGGCAGGTAACGACCCGCAATGTCCGTCCACGAGGGCGAGACAGACGAGCGAGGAAACGCGATTAGATAATAAGAAGACGTTTGTATACAAAAAAGTTAAATATAAATATATTTGGGACAGTATTATAAACGAATAGACATAATGGTGACGGGTATCAGATATAAGTACGGTATAGTAAATAAGTCGACAAAGTCGCAACGGTAACACAGCGAGAGAAGCGCAACGGAGCGATCCGCGAGGTCCGCGAACGTGTCAGAATGAATAATCGCGAAAACGCGAACCAAGCAGATTCGGCGTTAACGAGCGACACGGGCGCCGTTGAGAATAATAGCGTTTTCGATTTGCTGACTCGACCCGACTCAGGGTCGGGTCGAGTCAGACTCTCAAGTTCGATTTAAACTCGATATCTTTAGGAACGCACTTCAGTATCATGGCGGAAGGTGTGTCTCCTAACCTATTACTGATAGTTCACGGAAGCTCTAGCCACTATTAGCACATTCGGAACTTCATGCTTCAAGATCTCGCGAAAGTTTTTCAGCTCGTATTAAGTAAATGTAAGAAATATAACAATGAGTGGCTTAGGTAAGAAATTTGTACTATGTTAGTAATTACTGTTAATGATGAAAATAACAAATGTACATACAATATTAATTGATCGTAACAAAAAATCATAAATGATAATTTTTACAGGAAAGAAGAAGACAAATATGAAAAGAGCATCGGCAAGCCCCCTGCAAAAAATGCCCGTTTTCGGTACCTTGATTTTTGAAACTTTTTTTATGCCAAAATGGTTACTTATGATGACCCAATAATCCCTGCAAAATTTTAAGAGGAGCATACGCCCCGTTTTAAGAAATATAGGGGGTCAAAGTTGATCATTTCCAATCAAAAAATATAGCAGCTTCACATTTATACTCCAATAATAATGTCCAAAAAATTCAGCCGAAATGGTTCTTTTAAGATTTTTGGCTGCTGATTACGAATCTGAAGTCAGATTTTAAAAATTCAAAATAGCGGATTTAATATGGCGGACGAATTTTTCTTAAATTCATCGGATTCACTTGAAACTCGTTACTCGGGGGTTTTTGGGGTCGCTGATTACGAAATTGAAGTCAGTTTAGAGAAATTCAAATGACGGATCCAATATGGCGGACTCTGATTTTTTCAAAATTCATCGGATTTACTTGAAACTCGTTACTCGGGGGTTTTTTGGGGTCGCTGATCACGAATCTAACGGTGAACTAACTTTTAACCAACACTAAATCTTCTTTGTCACTACATTAACCTACATAGAACCTATTTTGTCCTACAATGGACCTATTTTTCCTTACATTGGACCTATATTCTACCTAGGAGCGGTGAGCGTCGAGCGGACTGAGTCTCGTTTTTAAACAGTTCGGCCTAGAGTTACGAAACCCTGAAAACAAAAGACGATCAGCAGATCATCATTTCATTAACATTCCATTGTGTATTTGGTTTTCTTGGATACGGACAATATCATGAAATAAGTACACCTAACCCTGGAATATGTGACGTTTCTATAACTATACCTAAGGAAAAGCCACAACCAATGCAAACAGAAAACTAAAGAACCTACATTACAACTTGCCTTTGCTGGCTGGATTGTGCATTACATCTTGCCTTCGTTGGTTGGATTATTACAACTTGCCTTTGCTGGCTGGATTGTCGATTACATCTTGCCTTTGCTGGCTGGATTATGCATTACATCTTGCCTTCGTTGGTTGGATATTACAACTTGCCTTTGCTGGCTGGATTATGCATTACATCTTGCCTTCGTTGGTTGGATTATTACAACTTGCCTTTGCTGGCTGGATTGTCGATTACATCTTGCCTTTGCTGGCTGGATTATGCATTACATCTTGCCTTCGTTGGTTGGATTATTACAACTTGCCTTTGCTGGCTGGATTGTCGATTACATCTTGCCTTAAAGCTCGTTGGTACTCGCTTCTATCCTTGTTTGAGTACGTCAGAAGCGAGAAACGTTGAAAGTTGCACGCAAGAATTCTTAACGTGCCAATTTTCAACGTTTCTCGCTTCTAACGTCATCAAACAAGGATAGAAGCGAGTACCAACGAGCTTAAATAAAACAAAAATATTATGCAAGAATCCTTACGAGTTAAATAATTACAGCTATGAGGATAAGAGAAAAAATGTTATAACCAAATTAAGAACCCTCTCCACATTGTGCACTTTTCCTCTATTTAACTTTTAATCTCTATATGAAATACTTTTCCTCTATTTTGAAATACTTTTTAACTTTATATTTTACTTTTGTTTTTTTTGTGTATCTTCCTTTTGAACTGGATTTTTAGATGGTTTTAATTGATTAATTAAATCTTGTAATAGTTTGTTCCTACTTTCCTGAATCTCATTATTTTTTTCGAATATTTTCTTTAATTTTTTAATTTCTTTTACACGCTCTTCCTCTATATTTTCACTTTTACGACGACGTTCATAGAGAGCTCTGCTTCTGACAGCCCCGTCTTTCATGGAATATGGTTTGCGCCTTGATACCTTTTTATTTTTGCCGGCGAGTACCCAGGAGCCTGAACAATCCTTTCAATTTTTTGTTTCTTAACTTAGAAAGTATTATCCCCATTTTTCCTCTATATGGATAAAACCAAAGTACAATATATAGACATATGGCTGAAACCAAAGTACAATATACAGAGAGTTGTTTATTAAAAATGAATATATATTTTATTGATATAAATTTAAAGAATATAAACATATATAGGTATATACGTATAATAGGTATGTTTGTAACATTTTTAGTTTTTAGTTATATATGTTTATAACATTTTTATAATATTTTTAGTTTTTAGTTATTATGTGATAACACACGCATAATCTGTTCGCGCTTTTGAATAGCAATCATTTGTGGGCGTCCTTTGTTTTCTATATCTGTGCTTAGAATTTCTTCATTTGGTATTTCCTCAATGGCGTCATTGATATCATATTCATCCATGTTGTTTTGAATAAAATTGTGCAATACACAGGCTGCAGCAATTATTTGTTTTCCCAGATCAATATCCTTAATATCCAAATATTTTAATCGTCGAAATTTTGTTTTCAAAGTCCAAATGCTCGCTCAATTACTGATCGAATTGAACTGAGTTTGGTATTGTATCGTGATTGAGCTACAGATAAATGCCCTGTGTCTCTAAACGGTGTCATCAAATTCATCATTAGTGGGTATGCAGAATCACCAATTATGTGTTCTTCAGGTAGCAATAATGGATTTCTTTCATTTATGATGCGTTGATAGATTGGACTATTTCTAAATACTCGTGCATCATGCATTCTTCCAGGTAGACCAATGAAGCAATCAATAAACTTTGTATGATGATCACAAATGCCTATAATAAAAAGTAGTTAATTCAATAAAAACTAATTCTCTAAATAAATGTGTTAATAGGTTTTATACATTTAGTAAACGTAGTACCTTGTAGTATAATTGAATGAAATCCTTTTCTGTTGTAGTAGTCATGAGCATTGTCTTTTGGTTGTTTGCAGGGAATGTGACAACCATCAATTGCTCCTATGACTCCCGGAAAACCATTTGATCTCTGCTCGAATACCTACAAGATAAAAAAAGCATTGATTAAAGAAAAACACATAAATGCTCAAAAATATTCAGATCAGATTTCTTGTTCTCTACAATAGTTTTAATATATAATAATTTTATACTTATCATCCATACACATGTTTTTATAAACACCATTTGGCCATTGTATGTACTGTGGCATCAAGTCGGCAAGTACACCAACGATTTCTTAAAAATATTATGACCTGAACTTGTTGGTATATTAAATCTATCTCCTGCTGCTAGAAAAGTTACTGGTCTGCTTAATAACCATATTGTAAATAACACTTTCTTTCGGAGTGGTGCATATTCATCTGCATGTTGTACAAGATGTTGTCCAATAACAATTGATAAGTTCTGTAATTAAATAAACAAGATATATAACAATTGATAAACCACTGATATGAAATATGTACCTACATACATTATCCTGTACAAACTTAAGAGCATGGATGTAAACTCATATAATACTAAGTTGTTTACGCATTAACTAATTTTGTTAATAATTTCATTTATACACTCACTTACTTCACAAGTTGCTCTATCCATCCTGAACATTTCCTTGAATTGATCGTGCGTAAACCTCGGAATTATTCCTTCATAATAGTATAGATTACGACGTTTTATTGGGGCACGACGTCTAAAGTTTATATGGTTACTGGGTTTTATTAAATTTTGTATAATATTTTTGTATAATATTTTTAAAATTGTGTATAGGTATTCCGTCATCCATAAATAACGGTATTAATATTGCCATTAATTCCATTTTGCCAAATATATATATATGGTAAATCTGAAAGAGAGCTCA
Source organism: Temnothorax rugatulus (assembly GCA_035220575.1). Lineage (NCBI taxonomy): Eukaryota > Metazoa > Arthropoda > Insecta > Hymenoptera > Formicidae > Temnothorax > Temnothorax rugatulus. The sequence goes on from JASTWL010000588.1 coordinate 82,187, forward strand.
TTCCTCTCAGATTTCGATGAAATTAGGCTCAATCGACGCGTTTTTGCTCAAAACGACCGAATCTGGCAGAAAAAAAGCGTCGCTCTGCCCCGCGACGCGAGATATTAAAGTTGATGTTATAATTTGCACAACTGAACACTTTACAAAATGATACTAGTCTGGAGGCAGCCATCTTCGTAAGTAGCGATTTCGCGAGCGGATTATTCAGTGAAGAATTCACAGCGGAGTTTGATCCATCGAAAGCAGATGTCTCAACTGTTGAGTCCGCTGAATGCAGCCATTGCGATAATGAAATACGACGTACGACGCGTGTGACATCCAGCACGAGCAAACTACGCCGTAAATCAGTAAGTACGCAAACAATTAACGATCGAAAGAGCCAAATGAATAAATTCCCGGACGGCGCTACAGGCAATATGTCCGGAAGCGAAGCCAATCGAGCGGCGGCGCCGCACGACCCGCGAATCGAGTTGGAGGAGCTCGTGAGGAGGGTCGAACGGCACTACCAATGGGAGGAGGAGCGAACATTGACTATAGCCAATGTGGGATTACGTGGCAGTACTCCGGCAGTACGTGGAGGCGCTGCCACCTACGCCAACAGAGGACGAGCTGGCAGAGGAGCGTGCTACCAACCAGAGGGCAATGCAAGCTATCACAAGACGCGAAAATCGCCCGGGACAACAGGCCACATGGCTACGAGACGTACAAGTCTTCGGGAAAGACAGAGAGACAGAGGTCGCAAAAATTAACGCCGCCATTACTGTAAGCAGACCGGCAGGTTATGCGGGAAATAACCTAGTACCATTCCGCGCAATAATCGAGGCGGATGAGGGAGGAATCTCCGTGTCCACGAAGGCCATAGATGACCAGGATGGACGAGGTGGAAGGGAGACGGTAATCCTAAGGTGCGTTCCTTTTGGGCGCTTACACACTATAAGCGCTCACGCTTATAAGCGCCATTTTCAACCGTTCCATTTGCTGCTTAAGCGCTTAGAATTGCAAACAAAAGTCGTTCCATTTGGATGCGTGAGCAACATTAAGGGGCTACATCCACCTAGAGGCCCGAAAAATAGGTCGAAATTCAGATTTTTTTTTTCAGAAACGATTAATGGAAATGACATGAATTTTTTTATACTTAAAGATACATGTTTTGAGAGCTTAAAAACATTTTTTTTATTACAAAATGTCTAAAAATAAAAAAGTTATGGCCGCCGGCAGATGACACTGTTTTCGAAGCCGGTGGACATCATATCTGGAAAACTACTCGATGGATCGTTTTGAAATTTACACAAAATACGCTGAGAAACATTTAGAGGTCGTTGACGATCTTACTTTTTTTTAATCAATCTTTATTTTTTAACAATTACGTAAAAATGACGATATTTTCTCACAGATTTTCCATACCCGAGTTTCAATTCGTTGCCATTTTGTTTAAAAAATCGATTTTAAAAATCGGCGATCGTCAACGACTCGTCTTTATTGTTAACTTGAATAATCCCTTTGGTTTTTTTATTTCAGATCGACCGTTTCAACTGCACAGTGTCCACCGCCGAACGTGTCGGAAAAAAACTTATCATCTGCCGGCGGCCATAACTTTTTTATTTTTAGACATTTTGTAATAAAAAAAATTTTTTAAGCTCTCAAAACATGTATCTTTAAGTACAAAAAAATTCATGTCATTTCCATTAATCGTTTCTGAAAAAAAAAATCTGAATTTCGACCTATTTTTCGGGCCTCTAGGTGGATGTAGCCCCTTAAAATGGAAAATGAAAAAGAGGTTATTTTGTGCTTGATAATTTCAATATTATTTGAAATATTTTTTGATGATGAAGATTCTTTATCTGATCTTAAAAAAAATTGAATTAGAAACCATTATAATATTTCTTAACAAAAACATTAAATGTATTAAACATCCAATATTACGGCTGCAAAACTATGTGGAAAATATTATACCATCGTATACTGATGTGCAATTTAAATCACATTTCAGGTAAATGTAATATTTTTTTGTAAATATTTACACAAGTTAAATTTATTTTAGACAATAAGACAAAGTTATTATATATTTACAATATTTTTACAATATACTTGAATAAAAAATAAATTATGTTTTATTTTATATTATATTGTTTCTTAAAATAATTTTTAAAATTTATAATTATATTACAATAGAATGAAGCGTACAACATTTCATCATATCTTATGTTCGAGAGCGCGCGGTGGCGCGAGATAGCGCGAGGTAGAAGACGACCACAAGGAAACAGTCCACAATTACAACAAATTAAAGCAACGTCTATTTAACAGAAAATGTACAGTATTTACAAAGGCAGAGTGCCGTGAGCGCGCACAGAGTTTAGCACGGCGAAAGCGGCGAAAAAGCAGTTAAGCTAATCGAAATGGCGGTGTGCGAGAGTAAGCGGTGTGCGAATTGTACTAGGCGGTTATTTGATAGAAGCGTGCTTGCACTGACATGCAATACTATGCTGCGGCTTTTCACGATCTCAAACATCCCGCCCGCCTCGTCATAGCGTGACGAAACGAGACGGTGCGCTCGATGGTGCGATCGAAGTCGCGGCAGGAAGAATCGATGTGCGATCGATTGACACGATCGCGAGTCCGGCGGCCATGCTGGATTTACGCGCGGCTGCGCTGTGTCACAACACGCGGAGATCTCGAGCGAGTAACATATTTCGCGAAATACGTGAAGTGACGCGTGCTGTGACAAGTGACGAGTGCGGCGATGTGACGCGAGTTAAAGTTGAGCTGAGGCGGATGGCCGAAATCACCGATCAAGTGCCGTGAACATGCATTGGCGGAAGGCCGCCGGGGACAACACGTGAAATGACAATAATGAATGACGGACCGAAATAGCGCGAGAATTATTTTAATAGCGCGCAACTCGGTGTGAGAGCGAAAGGCTTTGTGGCTCACGCATCCTCAACGGTGGTGGCGGTGTCCGCGGCCCCAGGAAGCAGCACAAGTTTGACGAGCGGCCGGATGAGCTCGGAGGTGGCCGTGCGGATGGTCACCACTCGAACGACGCCATCATCCCCAGGATGCAGCCCGACGATCCGGGCGAGAGGCCATTGATTCGGCGGAGTGCTCTCCGTTCGGATGAGGCACAGCGTGCCGACATCAGGGGTGGCCTCAGTCGTCAGCCACTTCGATCGGGCAGCGAGATGCTGGATGCATTCGCGCGACCATCGTTGCCAAAAATGATCGCGCATTTTTGGACCAGTTGCCACCGAGTGAGGGCATTGTCCGGCCTCTCTTCCAGAAACGGCTCGGGGGCCGCAAGCAGGGGCGCACCGATGAGGAAGTGCCCCGGAGTTAGAGCCGAGATGTCGTCGGGATCATCGGACAGTGCTTGAAGTGGCCGAGAATTCAGGCAAGCCTCAACCTGAGCGAGGAAGGTGGTCATTTCCTCGAAGGTGAGGGTCGTTTCGCCGATGACTTGTCGCAGGTGGAACTTGGTGGATTTCACCGCCGCCTCCCAGAGCCCGCCGAAATGCGATGCGGCTGGTGGGTTGAAATGCCACCGGATTCCGTGAGTGGCAACGTCGTGAGCGATGCGCCGGCCGTCGGATGAAGAAGCGCGGAAGAGGTTGTGAAGTGCTTTGTCAGCCCCGATGAAATTGGTGCCACAGTCGGAGTAGATGTCCGTGCAGAGTCCCCGGCGTGCAGTGAAACGGCGCAGGGCGGCCAGAAATGCCTCAGTCGTGTAGTCGGAGACTACCTCGAGGTGTACTGCTTTGGAGACGAGGCACACGAAGACGGCGATGAATGCCTTGTGCGCTCGGTGTCCTCGTCCCTTGGTCGTGCGGATGTGGATCGGGCCGGCATAATCCACGCCGGTCCGCTGGAATGGGCGCGTCGGAGTGACCCGTGCCCGTGGCAGACTGCTTATCGGTGGTTGTGGAGTCGCGGCTCGCCATCGGGTGACGCACCGATGTACGATTTGTTTTACCACGGCGCGGCCTCGTGGAATCCAATGGCGGAGGCGGAGTGTTCCAAGCGTCAACTGCACTCCGCCGTGGAACGTTCGTCGGTGGCAGGAATCCACGAGCAGGTGAGTGAACCAGGATTCCGGGGGCGCGATCATTGGGTGTCGTTTATCGTGTGGAATCAGTGCGTGCTTAAATCGCCCTCCGACTCGGAGCACGCCGTTGTCGTCGAGGACGGGACTCAACCTGGCGATTGGACTGCGGTGCGACGCAGAGCGGTCGGCCGAGACGGCCTTAACCTCCTCCGGATAGTGCAGTGCTTGAACCACCCGAAGCCAGCGGAAGTGTGCCGCGTCGAGTTCCTCAGGAGTGAGTGGCCGTGGCTGATCGTCCAGACCGTGATCATTGGTGCGGGAGGTGGTGCATCGCCATCGTAGACACCACGCGGTGATTCGCAACAATCGGTGCAGCGCAGAGAATCGGAGGAGCACGTCGGGCTCAGTTTCGATTCTCCCGACGGCGGATTGCACGACGGCTTTCCGCTCCGGCATCTCGATGTCGGGAATCTCGTCGCTCTCGTCTGGCCACCGTGTTCGGTCCTCCAGCAGCCAAGGTGGACCCGTCCACCACAGAGGATGGCCGATCAGCTCGCCGGGTGCGATTCCCCGGGAAGCGCAGTCGGCAGGGTTGTCTCGTCCGGGAACGTGCCGCCACCGAGCCTCGGGAAGGGTCCGCTGGATAAGCGACACCCGGTTGGCTACGAAAGTCTTCCATCGGGATGCGTGGCCCTTGATCCAGTCAAGGGTCACTTGGGCATCGGACCAGAGGATGATCGGTGCTGCGGACAAACGTAAAGTGTCGCGAGCGTGTCGCGTTAATTTAGTGAGTAGTGCGGCCGCGGAAAGTTCGAGTCGAGGGAGAGACACTTGCTGAATTGGAGCCACCTTGCTCTTGGCCATTAGCAAGTGGATTGCGGTGGAGCTGTTCCTCGCGACGCGGAGGTAAACGGCCGCGGCGTAGCCTCGCTCGGATGCGTCGGCAAAGCCGTGGAACTCGACTTGTGAATCCGCTCTGTGTTCTAGCCAGCGATTCACGCGGAGGGGTTCGAGCCGGATTTCTGGTCCTTCGAGCCGGATCATCACCGGCAACCGCGAATTCGGGAGTGCTTCCGCTGAAAACGACCGCAATCATGAGCATGGACCGGAGCGCCTTGCTGAACAGCCAGTACGACATCTTCGGCCGTATCTCCCGTTCAATGGACAACCTCCGGAAGATGGGCGCAGGCAACATCACCCTCGACGCTGTGCACACTCGCATCCGACTTCTCGACGACCTGTGGGCAAAATTTGAGTCTCAGCATGATTTAATCCTCGCGTGTTTCAAAGACCACTACGCCGAGAGTGAGTACGCAAAGAACGACCTACTAGATACCGCCGAAAGTACTTACGTGCATCAGCGCAGCTTGCTTTCCGGTCACGCAAGCACCTTGAAAGCCGCGTTGCCCAAGGCGCCCGTGTTGCCAGAGTATAGTGGCGAACACGCTCCAAAAACGTCATTGCCGCGTATCAAACTGCCGCAATTTTCGGGTGCCTACGAGGACTGGCCGTCCTTCCGCGATCTCTTTCAGTCGGTCATCGGCGACAACACATCCATCTCGCAAGTTGAACGGCTACATTACCTTCGCTCGTGCCTCGCAGGGTCGGCTGAAAAATTGATACGGTCGTTAACCATTACTGGCGACAATTATGATCGCGCGTGGGCGATACTCTGCAAACACTTTGAAAATAAGAAGGAGCTGATACGCTCCAACTTCGCCACGTTTACCGCCGTGGCGAAGATGAAAGCCACTACCGCCGATGAGCTCAGCCGCGTCCACAACGCCGTCACCTCCGCCGTCAACGCCCAAGAGAGCATCGGAAGACCCATCGACTCGCACGGGGCATGGACCTCTTTAACCACCTAGTCGTGGAATTATTTGACTCGCGGACGCGTCTGGAGTGGGAATCCTCCTTAGGAGGCTCTGTCGAACCACTGAATCACGACACGCTGATGAACTTCATCACTAAACGAATTCTCACTTTGAACGCCGCGTATCCGAAGAACACTGTCAACACCGCGAGTGAGCCATCACGGTCCGCGAAAACGCACACCGCGAAGCGCACTGAGCCTTCGCTGTGTCCGCTCTGCAACGGGGAGCACTCGCTGATGGGGTGCCCCGACTTCAAGGCCAAGCCGGCCAGTGAGAGAAAGTCAGTGGCCGAGACAAACAAGCTATGCTTTAACTGTCTCGGCAACCATCCGGTGGCAAAGTGTCAGTCCACCAGGAACTGTGTGACGTGCAACTTGCGTCACCACACGATGCTCCACGACGCGTACGTTTCCGCGACGACACCCGCCGTTGAAGCCAGCGCGCTTTCCGCCGTCGGAAAGGCCGACGACCGCAAGGCGATCCTCCTCGCAACCGCGCGCGTGATCGTTGTCGACCGTCACGGGGATCCACACGAGGTTCGAGCTCTCGTCGACCAAGGCTCCGAAGTTTCAATCGTGTCGGAATCCCTGGTGCAGCGGCTGCACCTGCCGCGATCGCGCATCCGAATGTCGATTTTCGGTATCGGCGGCTCACAATCAGGATCCACTCGGAGCAAGGTGTCGATGAGCCTCACGTCTCCGACCACCGGAGCCACGCTCACCGCCGTCGCGTTCGTGCTTCCGCGTCTCTCGCTGTACCAGGGCTCCGCGATCAAGTGCAGCACCACGTGGCCTCATCTGCAGGGGCTTCCGCTTGCTGATCCTCGTTTCGCCGCCAACAATCCAGTCGAGCTACTTCTGGGAGCTGAAGTGTACTCGACCATCTTGGAGGATGGTCTCCGCCGAGGCAAACCGCAAACGCCGATCGCTCAAAAAACCATCCTGGGATGGATTCTGTCAGGGAGCTGCGGTGCGATCTCTCTCCTGGATCACCGCAGCTCACTCCTATGTACCGTCGACCCTGACGTGGTACACCGCTTCAGGAAGCTAGAGAGCGAACCTCCTGCTTCCGTCACGCTCACTCCCGAAGACGAGGAGTGCGAGCAACGCATCGTGCGCTCCCACGAACGCACTCCCGCTGAACGGCACGTCGCCCGACTGCCGTTCTCACCACCTCCACAGAACTTCACCGAGACCCGCGAGCCCACCGAAGACGAGAAGGCCCGTCATCCGCGCGACGCGCTCGCTCTCCGTCGCGACCGATACGTCGACGCCGTCGTGACCGGAGAGGACACTGTCGACGACGCGATCGCCGTGCAAACCGAACGCTGCACGGCGGGCGGGTTTCCGTTGCGCAAGGGGGCCGCCAACTCTGAGGACCGTCTCGTCAGGATCCCTCAGGAACACCGTCCTCAACGCGCACCAGGCGCGTGGAAGAACGACGGTCACTACACCGCACTACACTCTCGATCTCCGCGGATACCTCACAGAAAACCGGGTTTCATGGTCAATTCGTCCGTGCCCGATCACCGATACCACTACGAGGCGCATCCTCTCGGAAACCGCTCGACTGTTCAATCCGCTGGGGTGGCTCGCCCCCATCACGATCGAAGCCAAGATCCTCGGACCTGCCGACGCATCCGAGCGAGGCTACGCCACGGCCGTCTACCTCCGCGTCTCGAGGAACAGCTTCACACTTCACTTGCTCATGGCCAAGAGCAAGGTAGCGCCTATCCAGCACGTGTCCCTCGCGCGACTTAAACTTTCCACTACCACATTGCTGAATTCAGAAATGTTCGAGAGCGCGCGGTAGCGCGAGGAAGCGCGAGGTAGAGGACGACCACAAAGAAACAAGACACGCAAGCTCACAAATCCAATAAAATAAAAGTATATTATAAGGTCTATGTTACAGTATTTATAGTTTCCTTTCAGGCAGAGTGCCGTGAACGCGCACAGAGTCTAGCGGCAAGCAGGTTCGCGGTGCGAAAAAGAGGTTTGCGTATTCGAGAAATAGCGAAGCGGTATACAAAAGCGGTTTGACTGATACTGCGGGTGATCTTCGGCGAAATCTATCCCGCGGCGCAGCGGCGGTCCTCTTATCATCTCCGAGGCGAACCTCCCTCCCGGCTGGTTGCCACAAATTTCGGGAGGGTGATTGGCCATCGGAGTCCTACGTCATCGTGCGGACGTCACCAATTTTACTTAACGACTCGAAGGGAACGTTACATGTTTTGTTTATGGCATGGATCTTTCCTTTGTGTGAGAGCTGCTATTTGACTTTAACTTTATTTGTGCGACGGGTCGGCCGTGGCTGTGTTATTGTCGAATGTTCCAGAATGCTTCTAGACAAGATCCATGCCATAATTCGACGATTGCCCGACTGTTTTACTGCGATTATGCGAATCGTGCGAAAGCTGCACGCGGTCTTGCGCCGACCAGTAATCAGCTTATCACGATCTCAAACATCTTACATCTTATAAAACCTTCATTACTAAGATCAAAGAGTGGTCGTAAAACATTATCACCGGAAAAACAATTTCTTATTGCCATATGGAAAATGGCAACACCAGATTCGTATTGGTATGAGACTTGTTAAATTTTTTAAACATTTTTAAACTGTACTGTTTTTCTTTTTAATTTTTAAATTATATTTTCTTAATTAATTATTTATAGATTAATTTAATTATTTATAGATCTATTAGTGAGAAATTTAATGTTGGAAGAGGTAGTGCATTAAGAGCTGTAAGAAGAGTGTCAAAAGCAATTGCCAAATTATCTCCTCTGTTTATTACTTGGCCAGAAGATAATAGAGCACAAGAAGTTATGATGGGATTTACTGTAGCTAGTGCTTTTCCCAGAATAATAGGAGCAATTGATGGCACTCATATTAATATAAGAGCACCACATGTTTCTCCTGAGTGTTATGTTAATCGGAAAGGGCATCAATAGTATACAATTACAAGTAATTTAAATTCTAATATATTTTTCTTTAAACAGTTAAGTTCTCTTACAGTTAAATAAGTAATTATAATTATTTATTATTAATAGGCCGTTTGTGACCATGAACGAAGATTCATCCATTGTGTTGCTGGGCACGTAGGTTCTGTCCATGACCAACGTGTATTTCGTTTGTCCGAAGTTCATAATTATTTAAAAGATCCAAGAAAGTTTCCTAATGATAGTCATTTAGTAGGCGATGCCGCTTACTCTCTTCATGAAAATTTAATGACACCATATCGGGATAATGGGCACCTAACACATAAACAAAAAAATTACAATTTTTGTCATTCATCCGCTCGAATGGTTATTGAACGTACATTTGGCTTACTAAAAGGAAGATTTAGAAGCTTATTGACAGTACTCGATATGGAACGTGTCGATTTAATTCCCGAGTTTATTATTGCTTGTTGTGTTTTGCACAACATCTGTTTATTACACAATGACAGTTTTCCAATAGATACAGATTTGGTACAAGACAATGACAATATATTAAGAAATCCAACCAGAGGAAATAATGCAGGTTATACAAAACGTGATGTAATTTGTGATAACTTACCTATGCGAAATGTATAAAAATACATAACATTAAAAAACATTACGACATATTTCGTTATATATATTTTATTCTTATATAAATTATGTTGTACATTTATACATATATAAATTATGTTGTACATATCATATCACTTATCCCCCTTTTTTTGCGTAACGATACAAAAAATATATATTTTTTTTATTATCACTTAGTGATAAGTATAACAAGTATCACATGTGTTCAGTTCTAATAATATCATTAGTAGTATTATAATAATAAACAAAACTTAAAACTATTTATTAAATCAAGTATCACATGTGTTGAATTCTAATAATATCATTAGTAGTATTATAATAATAAACAAAACTTAAAACCATTTATTAAATTTTTCTCAAAAGAAACAAAATAAACTTGAAGGAAAAATGAAATAAACTGTAACGATGCACCCCTAACGAAAGGCATCTTTCCCGGCTACCACCCGCCGGATGCCGCCCGACCGATCCTCCGTCGGGCGAGGACAGGGCGCGGTGCGCCCACATTTTTTAAACGCTTCCACCGACCCCGTGTGCGCGGATAAACCGCAGCACCGGGGCCTTCTCGTCGCGCGGCCACGACCGCCTCCGAAAAGGGCCGAGCCACGCCGAAGGCGACAGCGCGTTCGCGTGTCCCCACCCGGCGCGCCTGACGACCGGCCTCCCTCCCATCAGACCCGCCGCGCCGGGGTATATAAGCCGGCCCTCCGGCAAGAGACGGCACTTCGTCTACCTTACAGCATTCCGCTGCTCCTGGCGAAGCCTACCTTCCAGATCCTAGGACGACGCGCAAAACGAGGTCCAGAGTGTGGGCCTCTACTGAGAGTTCTCAGAGTGTCTCCGAGCATCCTTTGCATTTATTCCCGACGGCTACGGCACCGCGGGGTCGAGCGTGCTCGTCCTCGTAGCGAGGGTTCTCGCAACCGAAACCCCGGGACTCCACACTCCACCGCTGTACATATCGCGCTCCCGCCCCGATCGCGACCCTTGCGTTTTGTACTATACCGCGTTGTGTGAGTCTCTGTAAAATCCGCGTCCGCTATACTGTAAACTCCGCGTCCGATATACCGATACCGCGTGGCGTTCAATCATACTTGAAGCGCCGATGCACGACCGTTACTCTCTCGTCATACCGGCCGCCCGAGTGCACATGCACCACCGCTTGTAATATACCGCGTTGTGTTCTGTAAAATCCGCGTCCGTTATACTGTAAACTCCGCGTCCGATATACCGATACCGCGTGGCGTTATCTAATAGAGGCACACGAATCACGACCTCTGAAATTGTATGTATATAAGCTTTGTAAATTCAGCGTCCGTTACACCAGTACCGCGTTGCGGTATTTGGCAAGTGCACCTGCACTGCCGTTTGTAATATACCGCGTTGCGCTATGATCAATGTGTAATCATGGATCCCGAGCTAAGTAAATAAAATAACTAATACGTGTGCACTAAATTGACGACTGTCTCTGGGCCTCTCATCGAACTCCCGATCCCGCAAGCTAGCCCGCGTTCGATAAAGTCAGGCCGTTACAAAACTTAAAGGAACTTAAAAACTTAAAAAATAAGTTATTACTTATATATAAACAAATTGTGCAGAAATAAATGATATTTGTAATAAATTATTTTTTACTCAAAATATCTACCATTGTTTCAAATGAGTCAAGAAGTCTCTCACGTATCTGCATGTTTTCTTTATGTCTTCTTTCAATTGTTTCTTCGGTTAGCTTTCTATCTTCTTTTAAGTCCTCTATTAATTTTTCCGTATTAGATGTTTGTCGAAGTTTTTCTACACAAAATAAAATATTACCACTTGCATAAGATAAATACACGACTTGTTTGAATATGTAATCATCTTACTAGGCTTTTCGTTTGTACCCGAACAGCTATCGTCACTGGACGTACATTCAGATTGCGACAGTGTCCTTTTTCCAGTTGATGATACAATGCTTACAGGGGACATAAATGGCTTTTCACCTAGTAAAGTATCCATATGCTGGAAAAAGATTTTAATTAATAAGTTACTTATATATTAAATATTGTCGAGACAGTTCCATAAGTTAAATAACTTACAGAGAAATATGTCCATGATCGGGTTCCATTGCCGGATTTATTATTGTGATCTTTCACGGCTTTGTATGTTCGTTTTAGTCCAGAAAATTTAGACAAACATTGTGCTCCTGTCACATTATGGCCATGTTTCATCATTTCGCCCGCAATTAAGGACCATACTTTTTTTGAGATATTTTTCCACTGACGAAATCATTTTTTCTTATATTATATTCTTCAAGCAATAATAGAATAGCTTCATGTGGCCATTTGAAACCTATAAAAACAATTGTATTTAAAAAAAGAAATTATTATATAAAGTTACTAGTAAAAAAGTTATGAAAAGTACCTCCAATTTCTTCATTTGAAGTATTGTGCAATTTTTCGTGTACTTCGATAGTATTATTATTGTTAGTATTATTATCGGAAGTATTATTATCTTCGATAGTATTATTATTGGAAATATCTTGTCTCTCTTCATTAATACTTTCATCTAAATAAAGAAATTATAAATAAATTTATTATTAAATAAATATTACATACATAACTAATATATAAACTTACATATACATTTTATTTTATTTTTTTTTACTTACTTCTATTAGTTTCCACCGAGGATTGTAATTGAGAGGTAGCTCCGTATATATATTGTTGTGCAAAATCAGGATCTGTAATAAGACACACTTTGTACATGCACATTTTTAGATCATTTGAGAAGTAAAATTAGATAATTAATTTGGTATACTAATTTTGTATTTTAACAAAATTTGTTCAATTAAATATTACGTTATATATATATTCAATTTACCACTTCGAAGTCTTTGATGAATTTGGGGAGTTTCCGTAATGTTATATATAACACCATCAATTAAATATTGTTCCTCTTGGAAGTCCATATTTCAGGCACTTACAAACTCTGTATTATATTACGTTAAATACTAGTCTTAGGGCCAATTCCACAAATTACTTTAACTGGACGTTCACATTCAGATTGCGACAGTGTCCTTTTTCCAGTTGATGATACAATGCTTACAGAGGACATGAATGGCTTTTCAGCTAGAAAAGCCAAAAATATATCCAAATATATATATATATATATATATATATATATATATATATCCAAATATATATTTTTGGGATATTTTGATATCCCATGGTAAACTGGGAATTACATATTTGGCAATGAAATGTGGAATATATAGTATAATATACAACATTAAATATAGAATACAGATCGTAATATGTTTATCTTTTTTAATTATACTCTATAAATAAAATAAGACATACAGAATGCTAAAATCAATAAATGTTTCTATATAGACAGATTTTTTAGATAAAAATTCCAATATATGTGAAAATGTCGAAGATTATAATAATTTTAAGATAATGAATCTTAAAATCTAAAAATTATATACAATTAGTTCATTTCCACGATATCAAATACATCAATAATTCTAGTTCCTCTTTATAATCACTTGTAATATAGGAAAGAAAGACAAGTAATTGCTACCATATCAGTTTAATCAATTTTAATATGGAAATAACAAGAAATATTGAGGTGAATGTAGGTGCATTTCCCACATTGAGCAGACGGAGATCCATCTGCGCCGTCCACCCCTCGAGAATATTGCCCTTAAAATCAGTAGTGTCCGAGCCCCAAGAGACCGCGTGTGCGTTAAAGTCGCCGCAGACCAGAGTCCGGCTGTCAACCGTAAGTGAGCAAACGTTGGAGAGCTCGTCTACAAAGTTAGTGTACCCGGCATAGTTTGTATTGGGTGAAATATAACATGATACAATGTGGGTAGTTCCGTATCTGATGACAACGGAGGATCGCCCCCCTCGCGACCAGAGCAGCTGGAAAATCCGCTATCCTCGGATTAACATATATGGCGGCCAAACCGTCGTGACTATAAAACCATTGTTGAGAGCCGGGCGCGCGGGCTGGCTCAGAGACCACGCACACCGCAGCCCTCAGCTCCTCAGCTTGGTGTAAGAGCAAGTCCTGAGCTTCTTTGCTCCGATTTAGGTTGGCTTGTATGAGGGTCGTCATTGCATAGGCCGAGTCTCATTGGCGCCAATTCTTGGTCTGACTGCAGTTTCCTTCACAAAACATCCCGCAGAAGAGCCGAGACGATGATCGGCTGGTCTACTCGCCTGGGCGCAGATGACGCAATGAGGATCCGATGAGCATTCGTTAATCTTGTGTCCGCGATCACCGCATCTGAAACATGAACCGGAGCGATCCTCCGGGAACTCGCAAGTATTCCTCGCGTGGCCATATCGCCAGCACTTAAAGCACTGTAGCGGTCTCGCATCGAGAAGCTCCACTCGAGAGACCGTCCAGCCGATCCTAATTTTGCCAGAAGAACTGGCCTTTATAGCTGCTGCCAGTGGGCATTTAACCCATGCCGAGTTGAGCCCATTACGCATGGGTCTAATGTTTCCCACTCTCACATCGCTCTTTTCGCAGTCCCCCATGATGGACACTGTGTGTGCTATGTCCTCCGCGGAAATGGAACTGTCGAAGTTCCATAGTCGTAATTCCCCCATCGCAGTGGGTCTATTAATTCGAACAGGCATATCGCCTAAAACCATTTTAAGCCTGTTTGAAAGTTCATTCGCCTTTTTGTAGCGCCGTCCTGACCAGGGATCTCTATGATCAGGCCGCCGTTGATGCCACGTCGGATTCTAGAATCCTCGATTCCGAGTGTGTCCAATTTTATATTATTTCGCGCCCTTTTCATGACCTCGGCGTATGTATCATTTGTGACGCTCGGGTTCGTGCCAGTTATCGTAATCGCAGCCGATCTGGGGGGTCTGCGGCGAGGAGGCCCACGGAAGACCCCCCCAGCAGCGACGTCGGATGTCCGGACTCGTCTAGAGGCACTTTTTGCGCCGCTCTCTACGTTAACGGGATTTCGTGATCCCTTAAGCTCGTTCCTCTTGTATCCCCGGTTATCCTCCGAGTGGATTGCGATATTTGCTTTAATCTCGCGTTTGCGAGCAGCGAGACGATTTATATATCCCTTAATCTTGGTTAGTTCCTCGTACGCTTCTTGGGTATCCTGTGAAGGTGGATCATCACATGTCTTATTTGACGTACTAGCCCTGGGATCGGATGTATCTCGATTTGTTCTGCGTGCGATGTACCGCCCACCTCGTGAGTCAGCACCAGACTCGCTGGTGTACACTCTATCGTCACCGGTGAGCAAAACATCGGAAACAATCCGAGGATTTGGCTTAGGGAGGGGAGGAAACCCCGTTTCAGAATTTTCCATGGAGTCCACAGACTCCTCCTGATACATGTTCGCCTTTTGGGTTAGCCCGAAAGGTCTTCCAGACCTCGTCTTCCTCTGAGGTAGCGGGTTCTCTTCCAATGTCTTCCTCTGCGTAGATATTCGCTCTTTCTTCTTATTTTTGTCTATCAGGGGTGTCTTCTTGGAGACAGAAGTAGGTGGCTTAAAATCGGTGGCCATAGGCGGTAGTTGATCCCTATTCCGAGACTCGAGTTTAGCGACTCTATCCCAGATAATTTCGAGTTCCTGTTTAAGCTTCTCGTTCTCCCTTTTTAATGTGAGTTGTTCCTCCTTGTTAGCCGAGTCCTCACGTCTAAGGTCCCTTATTTGGGCAATTAATTGAGTGTTCAGCCTTGTAACGGTCGCGTTTTCTCGCTCGGAATTCGCTCGCCAGGCCAGGGTGAGAAAACGTGGAGACACTGGTTGGTTTTACAAGAGATCTTTATTCTATACTATTCACAATACATATTGATGGAGGGTGTGAGTGTAGGTGCGTGTGTGTGTGTTGCTCCGCTGAGCCGCTGTGTACGTGTGAAGGTTGATTCGCGGACAAGTACGGAGGCACGATTGCCTGGCGGATTCGCGGACGGGTACGGAGGCACGGTTGCCTGACGGATTCGCGGTACAAGTACGGAGGCGCGGTTGCCTGACGGAGGCGCGGCTTATTACTAATAGACAGGTCGGTCAGGAGCTCAGTCGGGGGCGCCCGACTGAGCGGCCCGTACACCGGGGGCACCCGGCTTGAAGACGGGGGCACCCGTCTTCCGTACGGCGGAAAGGGTCGGGGGCGCCCGACCCAGAGGCAGGAGGGGGCAGGTAAAACCAACCGGGGGCACCCAGCTGGGGAGGCCCGTACCCTGGGGGCACCCAGGTGAGAACGGGGGCGCCCGTTCTCTGTACGGAGGACGAGGTTGGGGGCACCCAACCTAGAGAGCGGTCTCGGAGAGTGGTCGTGACAGGAACAGGAGTCGGATAGGACTGGTGACTCGAGCCGGCTCGAGTCCCCTATTTATACCCCGAGTGGAAGTGGTGGGGGCTGCCCCACCACTCTGGCATCGGAGCACGTGCGTCGTGACGCCGAGCGCGTGCTAGACGGCCGTCAGGGCCGTATCGGTAGTGACGAATACGCGTATCGTCACATCACCCCCCCCCCCCCCGTTTGGAGAGGAAATATACATATTTACACAGGTATCGGTCTACGCGCTGTTTTATTTTACATCTTACAAATTAGCTTATAAACTAGCGGCGTTGGCACGACGTTAAGACGCCCCGTGGGTCGAATCGCAGGACCCATCGGTCGTTACCGACCCGAGCGCGGTATTTGCGGTTGCGGACCATGGCGGAGCGTGGTACCGCGACTCTCTCACCGGTGGGCAGCGGGATCCAGATGCGATCGTCCAGGGGGGAGGTGGCGGACATTCGGGCCAGCGGGGTGGACCGGGGCGGCCAGGGGCCTGAAGGTGGTCGGGCCGCGGTCAGAGAGGGGCGACCCGGCGTGGCGGCGGCGCAGGCTGGTGTGTCGACCCTTGTCGTGGCGATCCCTCGTGCGACGGCAGGGTGCGGGGGCAGGGGAGGGACCGGGGGCGTCGGGGCCGTTGATCGTGGGGCCTGGTGGTTGGATGTGTCCGGAGGCAACCCGGCCGGGGGTCGGTCGGTGTTCCGTGGGCGTTCGGCAGGCCGTAGGTTCGCCCTTACTCGAGAGGCCGGAGGGCGCCTGGCCGGCCGTAGTGGCACCGGCTCGATGAAGATGGCGGCGCGGCGGCGGTTCTCGGCGTCGCCCCGTTGAATTCGGGTCCCCACACTGGGGGCCTGGCGGCGCGGAACGTCCCCTGGGCTGGTAGTCGGCCCCGCATCCAGCGGCTCCTCCCACAGGTCGTCGATATCGCTGATATCGCCGAAAAGCTCTTCTAGTAGGTTCTTCGCACGTTGATCCATGTTGACGGACTCGCGATACTAGAGCAACTGGAAAATCGTGCGCGTCGCGGGCTTATATACCGGTAGCGGGCGTATTCTTTTCGTTCCTTTTGCGAGTTTTTTCCGGCTTAGGAATGCGGACGTCATTTTCCCCGAAAACGGTCCGGGCGCGGTTCACGTGACTTTATTTTTGTAAACACGCGGCGCTTTCGCCATTGCTATCGCAATCCCGATTCTAACAAGAACTCTCCACGACCGAGACGCGAGGCTCCGGCGCGTTCTTTAAATCTTGGACGTGCACATGTCGGTGCCATCGTCTCCGGGGGTCGCGTAAGTCGACTATAACGGGCGAGATGATTTTCCTGACCTCGAGGGGTCCGGTGTAGCGGGGGGCCAACTTGGCGTTAAAGCCCGTAGCCTTCTTTGAGAGTGGGTACTCCCTCTTCCAAACGAGGTCCCCGACGCGGGGTCTCCAATCCCGTCGCCGCAGGTTGTAGTGGGCCTCCTGTCGTTGAAACGCTCGGGCCATGTTGACTCGTACTACCTCGTAAGCTTCCTCGAGCCGGCGTCGGGTCTGGTGAGGTGCCGGGTTTGCCGCATGACGACGGTCCTCTGGGTGTGGGAGGGCGAGCTCCCGGCCGTGATTGAGGTACGCCGGCGTGTACCCGGTGGCTTCGTGTCGGGCGGTGTTGTAGGCGAATTGCAGCGGGGCCAGATGCTCGTCCCAACGCCGGTGATTTTTGCCGACATATTGGGCGACCATGGTCTTCAGTGTCCGATTGGTACGCTCGACCGGATTGCAGTGAGGTGCCCTTACGGGGGTGGTTCGATGCTCGATCCGGAAGGCCCGCAGGACTCCCTCGAGTTGCTCCGATTTTAGCTGGGTCCCGTTATCGGAGATGATCTGGTCGGGGCACCCGTGCTGGTAGATGATCCGGTCGAGGATTGCCTTGGTAACGGCAGGCGCGGTAGCCCTACGAAGGGGCTTAAGCTCGACCCACTTCGTAAACCGGTCCTGCATGACTAGCAGCCAGGCGTGGCCTTGGGTGGATCGCGGCAACGGGCCGACCAAGTCCAGGGTCACCTGTTGCCAGGGCCTGGTGACGGGCGCCGTGTGGAGATTCCCGGCCGGCTTGGTTGTCGGTGCCTTGTGCGCCAGGCAAGTCGGGCACTGTCGGACGTAGCGGGTGATGTCCTGGAACATCCCTGGCCAATAGAACAGACGGGCCATGCGGGCGATGGTCTTGGCGACCCCGAAGTGTCCCGCCGTGGGATCCTCGTGGTGTCTCCGCAGGATCGGTGCCCGTTCTTCCTTCGGGATGCAGCGCTTCCACTGATCCGCCGGGTCGACCTCCCGGAAATCTACATCGTGCAAGATGTGGCGAAACAGCTGGCCGTCCTGGATGCGGTAGTCTGGGAATTCGGTGGGGCGTTGCCTTGCACCGGTCAGGATCCGCCGGTACCATGGGCACTTCGGGGCGGCCTGAGCCTCGCATACCTCCGGTTGACGTGAGAGTGCGTCGGCGACCTTGTTGAGGCTGCCCTTTCGGTAGCGTACGTCGAAATCGTACTGCTGCAGTTCAAACAGCCACCGGCCCAACCGGCCGGTGGGTTCTTCCAGGCGTTGCAGCCACCGGAGGGACTGATGGTCGGTCACCACGGTGAAGGAGTACCCCTCGAGGTATCCCCGCATCTTCCGGATGCCCCATACGATCGCGAGGCATTCTAGCTCGGTGGCGCTATAGTTCTTCTCCGCGCCGTTGAGCGTTCGGCTTGCATACGCCACTACTCGCTCTCCGTCCTCCTGGTGCTGGGTTAGCACGGCTCCCAGTCCGTATGCGCTGGCGTCCGTCTGGAGCACGAACCGGCGATCGAAGTCCGGGCAGGCCAGTACGGGAGCGGAGGTCAGTGCCTCCTTCAGGCGCTCGAAGGCGCTTTCTTCGTCCGGGCCCCAGGTCCACTTTACTCCCTTCTTCGTCAGGCGGGTGAGCGGGGCGGCTACCGTTGATTTGCGACGAATCGCCGATACCAGGAGGCCATGCCCAAGAATTGTCGTACCTTGCGTACGGTGGTCGGAGCCGGCCATCGGGCCACGGCGCTCACCTTATCCGGGTCGGTTCGGAGGCCATAGCGATCCACGATGTGGCCCAAGTATCGGAGCTGGTCCCGGCAGAAATGGCACTTTTCCGGATTCAGGCGGAGTCTCGCTTCTCGGAGGCGGCGGAACACTTCGCTTAGTAGCCGGAGGTGTTCCTCAAAGGTGCGGCTAACCACGATGATGTCGTCCAGGTAGACAAGGACATGTGGTGCTAGGTCCGGCCCCAGTATTTCGTCGAGTAGTCTTTGGAAGGTAGCCGGGGCGGAGTGTAGGCCGAATGGCATTACCCGAAATTGCATGAGGCCTTTCCCTGGGACCGTAAAGGCGGTGACTGGCCGGCTATCGGGCGCTAACGGTATCTGCCAGTACCCATTCTTCAGGTCTAGCGTCGACAGGTATCGAGCTCCCCGCAGTTTGTCCAAGGTGGCCTGCACTTGTGGTAGGGGGTAGGCGTCTTTCTCCGTGACTTCGTTTACTTGCCGGAAGTCGATACAGAAACGATACGACCCGTCTTTCTTCCGGACTAGCACGATGGGCGAGCTCCAAGCTCCGTGGGAAGGTTCGATTACGCCTTCTCGTTCCATTTTCTCCACCTCCCGGTCGATAACTGCCTGCATGGCCGGATTCCTGGGTCGGTACCGCTGTTTAATGGGTCGGTCGGTCTTAACTCGGATATGGTGCGAGATCCGGTCGGTCGGGCCGCGGATGTCCTCGAATAGGGCGAGTTCCGTGAGCAGGAACTCCTGGAGGCGGCGCTCCTCGTCGGGGGTCCGGGAGGCCAGCCCCTGGGCTACGGCTCCGCATTCGGAGGCCTGTACGGTCTTGCGCGGTACGGTGGCCCGCAGTATGATTCCTGTCCGGGCCCACAGGTCGACGCCGATGAGCACGGCGCCTTGCAGCGATGGCATGATGAGGAAGTCGTGCTCGAGCACCTTCCGGCCAATCTTTACCGGGAGCGTCATGGTCCCGGGTATTGTGGTTGAACCTCCGTCAGCCAGGTGGACGGAGCTGGTCCCCTGTCGGATGGGGAATCCGAGGCTCTCCGCGTAGCGGGCGGTATCCGTGTTGATGAAGGACACCTCGGAGCCGGTGTCAATCAACGCTCGCATAGCGCGGTGTCGTATGCGAACGGAGATGTGCGGCCGCGGTTGGTAGGTTACTCGGACGGTGGCGGGGTCCGGGTGGCGGCGGCTTCGCCCCCGGCCCGTGCGGCGTTTCCCGGGGTCGGGTGACAGTCGCGGGTAAGGACCCCGTCCTTGCCGCATCGCGAGCAGAATTTCTTGGCCGGCCGCTTACAGTCTAGCCGGGTGTGTCCGCGCTGTTTACATCGCCAGCAGCATTCCTCCCGGTTGTATGTCGTACTGGCAACGAACGGAGTTGCGGCCGGGGCTTTTCGCTCTGCCTTTCGCTCGCGGTTCTGCTTTTCAATAGCTTCAAATTCCGCGGCGCGTGCGTGTAGGTCTCCCAGGCTGGTAATATCATCCAGGCGGATGTAATACTTATACTCGGAGCTCATATTGTCGTAGAGCCGTTCGAGTTGATCGTCCGTTGTAAATCCTCCGGCTCGTCTCATGCTCGTAAGGAGCGCCGTCGCGTACTTGTGAAAGGGCTCGTCGGGTTTTTGAAACCGTCCCTGGATCTCTCTTGACAGCTGGGCGCGGTATCGCCGGGGTAGAAACTGGTTGCGGAATTCTCTCTGGAAGCTCTCCCAGGAATCCCAGGACGTCTGACTATTTCGGTACCAGAGGAGAGTTTCTCCTCGTAGCAGCTCCGGCAGTCCTAATAGCAGTTGGTCCCCGGAGTATCCGTATCCCTGGCGCAATTCTTCCACTCGTTCTAAGAACGCGAGTGGGTCCCTTCCGTCGAAGTGGCATCCCCACTTCCGGATCTGATTCATGACCCTGGCCGGGTCAGGCGCAACGGGTGCGTCGTTCTGGTGGTCTTCGTTCATCGTGCCTTGGGACTCACGCTCGTCTTTCTCTTGGACTCCCTGGTCCTTCGTCTCGGCGGGACCACGCTGGTCTCTCTCTGTGGAATATTCGTACTCCGGGTTAGCGTCCACAAATTCCCGTAGTCTGGTTCGGAGGGTATCAAGCGTGCCGCTAGGGTCGATCTCTAGCTTCTCCAACTCGGCCACCAACTCGGCTTTCGATAGCCGATAAATCCAACCCTTCATGGGCTAGGCGGAGGGAACGAACCAGTGTCTCACGGATCAGGTCCCTGTTCGGGCGCCATGTAACGGTCGCGTTTTCTCGCTCGGAATTCGCTCGCCAGGCCAGGGTGAGAAAACGTGGAGACACTGGTTGGTTTTACAAGAGATCTTTATTCTATACTATTCACAATACATATTGATGGAGGGTGTGAGTGTAGGTGCGTGTGTGTGTGTGTTGCTCCGCTGAGCCGCTGTGTACGTGTGAAGGTTGATTCGCGGACAAGTACGGAGGCACGATTGCCTGGCGGATTCGCGGACGGGTACGGAGGCACGGTTGCCTGACGGATTCGCGGTACAAGTACGGAGGCACGGTTGCCTGACGGATTCGCGGTACAAGTACGGAGGCGCGGTTGCCTGACGGAGGCGCGGCTTATTACTAATAGACAGGTCGGTCAGGAGCTCAGTCGGGGGCGCCCGACTGAGCGGCCCGTACACCGGGGGCACCCGGCTTGAAGACGGGGGCACCCGTCTTCCGTACGGCGGAAAGGGTCGGGGGCGCCCGACCCAGAGGCAGGAGGGGGCAGGTAAAACCAACCGGGGGCACCCAGCTGGGGAGGCCCGTACCCTGGGGGCACCCAGGTGAGAACGGGGGCGCCCGTTCTCTGTACGGAGGACGAGGTTGGGGGCACCCAACCTAGAGAGCGGTCTCGGAGAGTGGTCGTGACAGGAACAGGAGTCGGATAGGACTGGTGACTCGAGCCGGCTCGAGTCCCCTATTTATACCCCGAGTGGAAGTGGTGGGGGCTGCCCCACCACTCTGGCATCGGAGCACGTGCGTCGTGACGCCGAGCGCGTGCTAGACGGCCGTCAGGGCCGTATCGGTAGTGACGAATACGCGTATCGTCACAGCCTTCTAAGGGAGGAATCATCTTCGATCGATCTTAATTTATCGAAGAGAACACTAAAAATCCCTGAAAGATTTAATAAGCCACGCTTAATTGAACCACTTAGATTTCCTTTTAAGCTATTACTCCCACTACGTATCGCCTCTATTTTTTCTAAAGAGCTCGTCGCGAGACTAGAGAGCTCATTCGTGTCTAAGTACTTTAATTCGTCCACCGGCACAACCTCCATTCGAGTCTTGCCGTCAAGCGAATTCTGCGTCGGTGGAGGGCCCCTCGGTCTCAATCGGGACTGCCTGGGTTTTTTTAGAGGACAAAACCTCGCACCTGTAGGCGAGGCCGCAGGAGAAGCCTGAGACGGAGATATCGATGCCTTCCTCTTATTGCTCGATCGCTCGCTACCGATTATCGAGCCTAATCCCTCCTCATCCGAAGTTATAGCAATGGATTCTTCCTCCTGTGTAGTCTCCTGGTCATTTCTTACAGCGGTATCTCCGTCTTGGGTGTAGTCTACAGAGGTGGATTCTCCATCCTGAGAGCATTCTATGTGTTGATCAGCTGGAGTGTGATCCATACTCTCCATGTAGTTTCCCTCTAAAATGTCTTTTACAAAATCTGTCGAAGCCGATTCTGTTCTCCTCTTGATTTCGTCTACGGTAGTATTTTTTCCACCGGCGCCCGCAGGCAACGCCGGTGGTAGCCTTTTGCTCGATGTCGACGGGCCCCCCCCCCCCCAGGGACGATAGGGGGGTCCTGCCGGTCGCTGGGGGTCCGAATCCCCTGCGGCAGTAAATTTGTATTTGCTTTTTTACTCATAATCCATGTTATTATTTTGGTTTTTTAATCGGGGTGACCTTCCCCTAGGACGAATCCGAGTTCAGGCGCACCCCCGTCCAGAATGCGCCCTAGGACTGCTCACGAATAGTGTGCGTCGTCCAGGTGCACACTTAATAATCCGATGTTCGATTATTATTAGTTAATCAGTCTGTCCTACGCCGAAACGTGAGTGATACGCAGAAAAGACAGTATTGCTCCAGGAAGAGCCCGTACGTATATCGACATATGAATGTATTTATATATGCACTTCTAGCATATATCTAATCATGATAGTATATACATTCCTAAATGCATGGTAATTACTCATTACAATCGTCCTGTCAAAGTATCCATTAGTTAGATCGCAAATATATAACATTCATACTTGTCCAAAACACTCAGCATATGGTCATATGTCAAGATTGGCCGTAAGTATATTCGAATATGTGAAAGAAAAATGTGCAGGAAGTAGTATACGCACTAGAATATGTGGAAAAATGATATGCATTCGTTTTATTCAGAATTTAATAATTTAATCATTTAATCATTTAACCCTTCTGCATAGAATTGTGTTCGAATGTGCGGAAGGAAAATATGCGGGAAATGTACATACTAAAATATGCGGAAGAATGATATGCGTATGCTATTTAATTTAAGAGTTATATGTTAATCTTGATCAAGCTACCACCAGTATATTCGGATGTGCGGAAGAGAAGTATGCGGAAGTAATGTACCCATTAAGATGTGCGTTCGGCTAATATTGCAGTATATTAGAATATGCGAAAAAATATGCGGAAGTAAAGTACCAAATATGCGGAAGGATAACATGCCTATCACTTAACGCATATAAGTCCGCCTTAAGGCCAAAAATTCCCTAGTCTCATTCTGACGGGCTATCCATCTTGTATCTTATGTTCATAGGTTAAGGGATCACTCGCGCGCGTCGAGATCTAACCTAGGGATGGGCATCGGCAAAAAAAAGCATCGGCTTTCGATTAATCGATTTTCAAAAATATCGTTTTGTATAATCGATGTATTTTAAAAAAGAAACGAAAATAATCGATTAATTTTGTTTTTTTATAAACTATTTTATCAAGTGTTAAGGCCATCGCACACAAAATTACATAGGCTGCACAAGCATAGCATAAAACCGCTGGTCCAATGAGCATCTTATGTAAATCAATATGGCGATTTTATGCTGGATGCTCATTGGTTTAGCGGTCTTATGCTACGCTTATGCTAAGCTATGCATTTTGTGTGCGATGGCCTTTAAGGCCATTGCACACAAAATTGCATAGCATAGCATAAGCAGAGCATAAGACTGCTAAACCAATGAGCATCCAGCATAAAGTCGCCATATTGATTTACATAAGATGCTCATTGGTCCAGCGGTTTTAAGGTGGAAGCACATAAAATTGCAGGAGCCATGAGCAAAATGCAGAAGCCATATGCGCATGCGCTATGGTATCTGCATTCTGCCCATGGCTTCTGAATTTTTAATCTAGATAAAAATACATAAGCATAGTTTATGTAGATTGGAAATTTAGAAGCCATATGGCTTCTGCACACAGGACGCGGAAACGCTTGCCGCGCGGCAAGAAGCGACACGATAGCCAATCAACGAGTTGCTTTTCCGTAAGAACCAACAGTTTATTGTGGCATTAAGCCCGGTGTCCACGATGCAAGAACTTGGTCCAAGTTTCGGTTTAAGCCAATCAACTTGCAGCTCTTATGCCCGGTGTCCACGATGCAAGAACTTGGTCCAAGTTTTGGTTTAAGCCAATCAACTTGCAGTTCTTACAGAAAAGCAGCAGTTTCATTGGCTTAAACCAAAACTTGGACCAAGTTCTTGCATCGTGGACACAGGGCATTACAGAGCTGATTGGCTTAAACCGAAACTTGGACCAAGTTCTTGCATCGTGGACACCGGGCATTAAGCCTTGTGTCCACGATGATAGAACTGCGTCCGAGTTTCGGTTTAAGCCAATGAAACTGCTGCTTTTCTGTAAGAGCTGCAAGTTGATTGGCTTAAACCGAAACTTGGACACAGTTCTTGCATCGTGGACACCGGGCTTTAAACCAAAACTTGGACCAAGTTCTTGCATCGTGGACACAGGGCTTAAGAGAGTGACAGTACTAGTTATACTATGGTCTGATACGGGCATAAAGCCCGTGTCACACTACGTATCGCGGATACGGATCGGATTGGGATTACGGATCGCGGATCGAATGTCAGCCAATCATAGATGAGCTGCTCGTCTGTGATTGGCTAGATTACGATCCGCGACCCGCAATCTCAATCCGATCCGCGTCCGCGATACGTAGTGTGACACGGGCTTAAGCCCCTTGCACAATAGACGATAGCAGAGAGGTTTCTCTCTGACGATAGCGATAGCGATAGCGACAGCGACAATGTTGCCGACAAAGCTATACCTTTGTCGGCAACTTTGTCGCTGTCGCTATCGTTATCGCTATCGCCTATTGTGCAAGGGGCTTTAATCCCGGCGAGGGAATAACATTCGCCCCCCTCCCCCCCCCCCACGTATCGCGCGCATTCCCGGTTGTTCCCGGTGTTCCATTGGCTGCGTTCAGCAGACACAACTGTTGAGTGTCGTCTTATCAACACGATACGTTGATTTGTTGGGTCTAAAAGTAAGAGCCAATCACGTTCGATTGCTACTGAGCGGTTTGTTCCGCTGAACGCGCACAATGACATTCGTAAAGTAAAGGATGTTTACATTTTTATACGTGTATAATCGTATGATCAATTGGGATGCCGCCGAATATTCTCTGGTACTGTTTGCGTTAATTGTGGAACTTTTTGTTGTTTTGTCAGTGTATAAGGAAGTCTGAGCGATAAAAGCAACAGAGTCGGAGATGGATCCTGCGACGGTGATAGCACTGTGCAAGGAGCAAATCTCAGCTTCTATGCAGAATACAAAGCCCAATTCTAAGATACAAATATATCAGGTAAGATAGCTGTTTAAATGACAGTTGTAGTGCAATATAATTTATTGTGTTTTAAAAGTAAAAAGTAAATTGTAATAAAATATTAACTTATAATTTAGGATGACATACCTGGAGAGATAAAGGGTTCGAGCATATTAGATCATGTACCTATAGAGGACATGGTACATAAGGAGAATACCATCAAGCCTGGACCATGGAACAGTGGGAGCAAGAGAAGTCTATTAAGGGAGTTATTACTAGCTCCTACCGTAAAGGCGGGCTTTAAGAGTAAGAATGATGATAATAAGATACGTTTTTGTAATTCAATACCTGGAGAGATAAAGGGTTCGAGCATATTAGATCATGTACCTATAGAGGACATGGTACATAAGGAGAATACCATCAAGCCTGGACCATGGAACAGTGGGAGCAAGAGAAGTCTATTAAGGGAGTTATTACTAGCTCCTACCGTAAAGGCGGGCTTTAAGAGTAAGAATGATGATAATAAGATACGTTTTTGTAATTTAAAGCGACAAATTATTGCGGAAAAGCAATGAAGAGGTTTTCTTATTATTTACTTGCAGTTCACGAAGACCTGAATGGTGACATGGAGAGAATTAAATTATTCCCAAATCACGTACCTTTTTTTGACGGCAGTAAAGATCATGACTGTTTAAGAGTGCCGGTGTACTATGTAGCGGACCCAATAGATCCAAATATTGTACAAAAACCACATTATCCCAAAGAATTAGTTTATGCCGATAATGTCGACCGTAGTATGGAAGAAATTAGAGCACAGCTTTATTTGGAAAGGTATTATGCTTTTGTAAGACATAATGAGAAAATTATTTGTTCTGTATATCCTGTCAAAAACATTATTATTACTACTTTAATATACGATCAATTATTGCATATAATAATTATATAATACGATAATTTTACACAGAAGAGCGCAATTTCTGGAAAAGCAACATGAAATGTCGATGGTTTGTTTACGTGAAACTGGTGGAGAATCCCAATCTCAGCTCAATAATTATGAAAACATGTATCATCTACAAGAAATAGAAGAGCAGAAGCAAAGAAGAGAAGCTGAGATCAGTAGGCAAAGACTGGCTGAGCAACAAGAATTGCAAAGGCAGCAATATGCTGCTGAGGTCGAGAATCAGGTTTTAGAGACTCAACGACAGGAAGCTGAGCAAAGAGAACTGAAAAGATTAGAGACCGAGAGAATTGAAGCCGAAAGGCTCGAAGCACAAAGAATGGAAGCCGAAAGACTCGAAGCGCAAAGAATGGAAGCCGAAATATTTATGTTGAACAGAGTTGCAGAAGCACTTAACGTCGAAGGTGGCGATGATAAATTAAGCGTAATATTGGAATCCACACGAGGATATGTATCAAACAGTTCAGGGAACAGTAGTAATTACACCAAATCGACTGGATTGACTTTTGCATTGACGAGGGAAGATATGATTCCTTTTAAAGAACAACCTGTGGATACAAGTATGTATAACAATTTTGTTAGAGTAACGAGTGTAATATATTTTTATTTCTTGCATTGTGTGTATTCAAGATATAGTTTCTGAAACCCACTTTGTAACGATGCACCCCTAACGTAAGGCATCGTTCCCGGCGACCACCCGCCGGATGCCGCCCGACCGATCCTCCGTCGGGCGAGGACAGGGCGCGGTGCGCCCACATCTTTTAAACGCTTCCACCGACCCCGTGTGCGCGGGTAAACCGCAGCACCGGGGCCTTCTCGCCGCACGGCCACGACCGCCTCCGAAAAGGGCCGAGCCACGCCGAAGGCGACAGCGCGTTCGCGTGTCCCCACCCGACGCGCCTGACGACCGGCCTCCCTCCCATCAGACCCGCCGCGCCGGGGTATATAAGCCGGCCCTCCGGCAAGAGACGGCACTTCGTCTACCGTACGGCATTCCGCTGCTCCTGGCGAAGCCTACCTTCCAGATCCTAGGACGACGCGCAAAACGAGGTCCAGAGTGTGGGCCTCTACTGAGAGTTCTCAGAGTGTCTCCGAGCATCCTTTGCATTTACTCCCGACGGCTACGGCATCGCGGGGTCGAGCGTGCTCGTCCTCGTAGCGAGGGTTCTCGCAGCCGAAACCCCGGGACTCCACACTCCACCGCTGTACATATCGCGCTCCCGCCCCGATCGCGACCCTTGCATTCTGTAAATTACCGCGTTGCGTGAGTCTCTGTAAAATCCGCGTCCGCTAAACTGTAAACTCCGCGTCCGATATACCGATACCGCGTTGCGTTATTACCGCTCGTAATATACCGCGTTGCGTTCTGTGAAATCCGCGTCCGTTATACTGTACCATCCGCGTCCATTGTACTGTAAACGCCGCGTCCGATACACCGATACCGCTTGTAATATACCGCGTTGCGTTCTGTAAAAACCGCGTCCGTTATACTGTGCAATCCGCGTCCATTGTACTGTAAACGCCGCGTCCGATACACCGATACCGCTTGTAATATACCGCGTTGCGTTCTGTAAAAACCGCGTCCGTTATACTGTGCAATCCGCGTCCATTGTACTGTAAACGCCGCGTCCGATACACCGATACCGCTTGTAATATACCGCGTTGCGTTCTGTAAAACCCGCGTTCGCTATACCGATACCGCGTTGCGTTATTCTATGCGCATGTCAGTGCATCTGCACTACCGTTTGTAATATATCGCGTTGTGGGAGTCTCTGTAGAATCCACGTCCGCTATACCGATATCGAGTTGCATTGTTCTATGCGTGTACCAGTGCATAGGCACTAAAACCCGCGTTCGCTACATCGATATCGCGTGGCGTTAGTCTATGCGCATGCCCGCGCACCTGCGCTACCGTTTGTAATATACCGCGTTGCACTATGATTAACGTGTAACCCCAGATCCAGAGCTAAGTAAATAAAATCTATAATACGTGTGTACTATAAACTGACTGCTGTCTCTGGGCCTTTCATCGAACTCCAGATCCCGCAACCTAGCCCGCGTTCGATAAAGTCAGGCCGTTACATGGCGCCCGAACAGGGACCGTTTTGATCCGTTCCGAGAGACAGTAATCAAAAGTACACAATGCCGAGGTCATGGATATACACGTTATCAAAGAGCCAGCTTATCGTCGAACTCGAACGGCTCGAACTAGATCCCGACGGCTCGGTCGACGATCTACGCCGACGATTAAGCACCTACGTAACTGAGCACCCGGAAACGGTGCCATCCACTGCCGCGGGGGGCAACCAGACGCTGGCCGCACCCACAATCACCGTACACCCAGCGGGAGACCGCCCCGCACCGACACTCGACACGCGCCCGCCGTTATCGCCGAACCCGCCGTTTTTCACACCGCCGTTAACGACGACGCCGTTCGAACCTTTTCGCCCAGTCGCGAGTGACTGCCCGCACGAAAACCCCGCCCAGGTCATGGACCAGATACGAAAATGGGGGTGCCATTTCGACGGGAAGGACCCCGTGGCCTTCCTCGAGCGGCTCGAGGAGCTAAAGAGCGCGTATCAATATTCCGGCGCGCAATTGTTAATGGGGCTACCGGAAATGTTCAAGGGCGACGCCCTTCTATGGTGCCGGAACAACCGAACCAGCTGGCAGGGATGGGAAGACTTCTGCGCCGATTTCCGGGAATACTACCTGCCGCGCCGGTATCGCGCCAAGCTGATCCGCGAAATTCAAACGCGCCTACAAAAACCGGACGAACCATACCGCAAGTTCGCGACAGACATGCTGACGATGATGCGACGAGCCACCGGATTCGCGGAGGAGGAGCAAGTCGACGCGCTCTACGATAATATGCACCCGCGCTATCAGATGTATATCCGCCGCGACGCCGTGACGCGCGCGCGAGACATCCTACGCTTGGCGGAGGAGTTCGAGCACATTGAGGAGCAAACGCGCGCTCGCCAAGCCATCGCTCCGAAACCCGCGGTCGCCACCGCAGCATACGACCGCCGAGAGTGCTGCTGGCGGTGCAAACAGAGGGGGCACACCCGGTTCGACTGCCGACGACCGCCGCGCCGGTTCTGTTCCCAATGCGGCCGGGATGGGGTCTTCACAAAAGACTGCCACCCACCGCCGGGAAATGCCGCTCGGGCCGG